>JAYJME010004064.1:0-11335 GCA_036873775.1 Costaria costata
CTCACTCGCCCACGGCGGTAGGAAACCCTTCGCCTGGCGGGACGTTGCCCGCTGCTGCCGCCACCACAACCATCACCACCGTTACCACCACAATCGCCACAACCGCCACCACCGCTACCGCCACCACCGTCGACACCGAGACCGACATCGACATCGACACCGACACGGCACCGACACCGACACCAACACTGCCTCCTTCCTTCCACTCCCAACTTCCCTCCGTTCATTCAACAACCAGTTTTGTAGTACGTACGCACCAGGTAGTATGCATGCAACGTTCCCCCAACCCCACCCACCGCATAACACGAACACATCATATGATACGAGTTGGGTACACCAGATAACAGGTACCTGGTAGATATCGGGTTCTTGTCAGGCCCTTGAACAGGTGCAGGATTCGTAGGGACAGGTGCCCGACTCGCACGTCTTCTTCTTGTAGTAGTCGAGGCGATGACCCTTGCTGATGTGGTCGGGGGGATCCGCCGCGAACTCGTCCGCCGACATGCAGATGACGATCCCGTCCGACGTGGTGTACATCACGCGCCGGAACCGCCACAGGTGCTTCGTCAGGAACAGCCAGCAGCGTCTGCAGGGCTTGGAGATGCGGAGGGAGTCAAACGTGAAGCGGACATTGACGAGGTCGAACCCATCCTCGTGATGGCGCGCCGCCCCTCGCCTCGGTGCCCTCCCGCCCCTCCCGCTCTTGAGGTGGTTGAACAGGGCCCGCAGGGCGTTCACCTCCGAGTGCACGCTGGCGGACGGACCCCTGCAGAGGCTATTGAAGCCCCAGGCGATGACCTGGCCGCCCCGGACGACGATCGTCAGGTGGTTGTACGCGGCGCCGCGGCGGCTGACCTTATTCTTTCGAACATAGTTGTGGTTGATCCCCTCTTTCGCCCTGTCCCGCCCCCACCCGTCGGAGGGCTATCGCCTGGGCCTCACCGAAGAGCTTCAGGTTGCCGAACAGGCCGAGGGAGTCGAAGAGCCTCGGGAGAATGAAGTCCGGGCTGAGGGCCCTCCAGGAGGCGCCGCCGACTGCTGCTGTTGCTGCTGCCTCGCCTGCCCCGCCGCTGCTGCCGAGGCAGCAGTCCTGCTGGTCGTCAAAGCGCGTCATCTTCTTGTAGTGCTGTATCCGCCGAGAGAAGAGCAAAAACAGGTTCTTCTTCTGTGCTTTGCTTTTGCTTGATTGAAGGCGAGAACAGCCGGGGAAGCAAGACGAAGACGAGAGGAATCCGGGCAACGAAGCACAGAGAGGGCTGGCTGCTTGCGTTGCCGATATACTTCAGGGCGCGACAGAGAACAGGTGACAGAAGAAGAAGTTTCCACGCGGCGCCACAAGGAACAGGAAACGAGAACAGTCCTGAAAACGCCTGCGATGTTGTCGAACTCCACTGAATGAAACCGTTTTTTCCTTTTTTTTATTTTTTTTTACCGACAACGCGACCACGACACGACCGGATATCTAATCTTCTCGTATTTTCCTGTTGAAAAATCTTGTTCTTTCTTCGCCGTTCACATGTTGACACGATTTATGCAAACGCCTGTTTATCTCGTGTGTCCTCCTACATGTTATTCGTAGATGGTCGCCGGCAGGAGCGTAATCCCAGATATTGGGCTCGAGGGGGCAACAATGCAGATGCTTACGAAGATCCTACTCGTAGCTCTGTGATGTCCTGGCATGATGAATCGTCGTCGTTGGACGTTCCGCGTTCCGACAACGTTCTTTCTCCTCGACAAGACGTAGTCGTAGATGAACGACGACCCCAGACATTGTTGGCGGCCATCCACCATGCGGAATGTGTGTCCCGCCTGAGAGACGAAAGGGGAAGGAGCAAGTACTCTGTGCGGGACCAACTCGGAGAAGCCCCTTGTAAGTGTATGCATCTTTGCGTTCTGGTGTACCAGTTATTATGTACGTGCGTACGTACGTACGTACGTACGTGTACTTGCTTGCTGTGATATCATACCATCGAGCGAAGCACCTGGTGATGATACAGAACCGCGAACACGTTTGTTGTGTGAGTTGTCGATCACCATGCTGCTCCTGCTCTGCAATGTTTCCCTCTTCCAGATTATTTACCTGTACGTACGTATACGTATACGTACAGTAGTCCGTATATCAATCGTACCTGACTGAGACAGGCGACTGCTGCCTCGTGTGATCGTGTCTACCTGGTATACATGCTTACGTAGCTGTGGTGACTGAGACAGGCGATTGCTATTGTCACTGGCTGCTACGCGCACTATTACACTAATATTACTGTACACCATGCGCACTTTTACATCATTTTGTTTTCTCGCTATGTGCAATGTATCTGGTTTGTGCATGTCCTGCTTTAGGCCCCAGGGGTGTACATTATTTGACTTTTTTTCGGCACCGTCCGCGACATGTCGCGACATGTCGCCGAAAACGTCGTACTGCCGCGGCGCATTCCGCGGAGCGACGCAGCGAATTCCGCAGTGCGTGTCACGGTTGTGTCCACGGCTGTGTCCGCGGTTAATCCCACGGACAGCCCCGAGGCAAGTCCCGCGGCAGGTCCCGCGGCGAGACCCACGGTAGGGCTCGCGGCAAGGGCACCCGCGACAAGCCCCGCGACATGCCCCGCAGCATTTGTTTTGGAACATATGCTCCAAGTATACTTCATATTCCGAGTATACGTACTCCGAATACTGAGAGTATGAGAGTACTGGCGGCCTAAATGCTCTGTGTACTGGGAGTATTAGCAGTACTGAAGGCCCAAATACTGCGAGGGAGCATGGCCAGTACAAAACCCGAGTACACGCAGTACCCGCAGTATCGAGTTGCGAAATACTTGGATTTCAGGCAATATCCGCGGAACAGAGCCTCAAAATACTGCGAGTACACAAAGTACTTTTTTCTCGATAATATTCTACTGTAATTATACTTCCGGGTAATGGGAGCATCTGTGAGATGTGAAATGCTCTAAACGTCAGTCACATGCTCCCAGAACCTGGGAGTAACGACGGCCGAATCTTCAAAATGATGCACAGATGCTCCTAATATACTTCATACTCGGAGTATACTCGGAATATCGAGTACATTTCGTACTCCGAGTACTGAGAGTATTAGAGTACAGGCGGCCTGAATACTGTGAGAAATTGGGAGTATGAGCAGTACTGAAGGCCCAAATACTACGAGTACAAGGAGTACCCGCAGTATCGGACTCCAAAATACTTGAGTATTAGCAGTATGTATCTGCAGTACAGAATCTCGAAATACTCCGAGTACGAGCAGTATCCCGAAGTACATGAAGCCCAAGTACTGCGAGTACACGAAGTACCTGGAGTATTTTATCTCGAATACTCCTTACTGTACTCCCAGGTACTCGGAGCATCTGTGAAAAGTGCATTGTGAAGTGCCGCGGCAAGACCCGCGCCAGCCCGCGTCCAGGCTACTTACCGCGGTAATGTCCACGACTTGCCGCGGAGCTCGCCGCGGAACATGCCGCGGTGCTTGCCGTGGGGACTGAGTGGGCCTTGCCGTGAAGCTTGCCGTGGGCCTTGCCACGGCATGCCGTGGGGCTTGCCGTGGGACCTTCCGTGGCGTGCGCCGTGAGGCTTGCCGTGAAGCTTGCCGTAGGCCTTGCCTCAGCGACCTGTCGCGGCACTGCCGCGACAATCCGCGACAATCCGCGGCACGCTGCAGCATGTCGCGGTGTGTCGCGGACTGTCGCGGCTTGTCGCGGGCCCTGTCGCGCCCTGTCACGGCGTGTCGCGGGCCGTGTCGCGGCAGGCCCGCGACACGTCGCGGCATGCCGTAAAAAAGGCAAATAATGTACATCCTTTCGTGCCCAGTACCGCTGGCATGTAATGTATTTCTTTTGTCTCGTCGATCTCGTACGTAACAGGTATTTAGTATAATATTAAGTACCAGCTACGTACCTGGTAAATATTTTGTGACCATAGACGGCGGGCAAGTGGTACCGTGGGGTCCTTGAAGCAGCCGAACGGTCCATGGCCAGGTGGCATGAGAAAGAGGCGGAGCTGAGTAGGCAGCGCAGCGCACCCTCTGTGGGTGGTGCTGAAGGGAATGGGGGGAAGGTAGGCAGCAGAAGGAGGGGTAGAAGAAAAGCCGTACAAGGGAGTGGGGGCAGGGGGGGCAGCAGAAATAGTAGAAGGGAAATCGCGGTAGACGAAAGCAGGAAGGAGATGGCAGGCGGGGTAGCAAGGTACCAGGCCGACTAGTAGGTAGAACCTGCCTGCTTATGCTACTACTGCTGTAGTCATACCACCAACTGCACCAACTGCTGCGGCTACCTCGAATGCGATACTTTTCGTGCTTTGATTTTCCGTGATTTTCTTTGTTTCCTGTCTGTATTTCTTTCTGCCTTCCTTTCTTTCTTTCTTTTATTATTTCTTTCTCCTTAGCCTTATTTTTGTTTGCGCCTTGCGTACCCATTGTGGCTCGTGCCTCGTGCTCGGCGAATTTATGTGGCTTTATGTGAATGTTTTCGAGTTGTGGCTCTCCTTTCCGTTTGGATTGTTTCTTCGTTTTCCTCTTAATTTTTTGTATTCCTTTTTATTTATTTATATTATTTATTTATTTATTTATTTATTTATTTATTTATTTATTTATTTATCTCTGCCTTTTCTTCCCTTTCTTTTCTTTTTCTTTGGGGTTCTTTCATATTATCTCTTTCGTTGTGTGTCAATTGCTGGCGTATGTATGTGCGTTGTGCCTGTCGTACCCAGTACGATGGCATGACAGTGCGTTGTCCAGTGCATTATTGTAATGCATTATCTCTGTGTCGTAGTTTGTGGACCACAGAGCGTGTATGTATCTCCTCGTAGGGTGAAGAATCAGCACGGACACTGGGTGTGCTGGATTTCGACGAGTAAAATAACGGTTTAAAGTGAAGAACACACATAGGACTGATATCTCTCTTTACGTAGGAAGAAGAACCATACTGGGTGTGCTGGATGTCAATGGGTGGAAAGAACCGGTTATAAAGTGAACAACACACACACCACCCACTTCACACCAACCGCTACCATATGCATTGCGTCGTCGCGAACAAACTCCTTCTCCCGATACCAGCGGGCACACTTCCTCCGACCTTCACGCAAAGGAAGACCAATCACAGTGCTGCAAACCTTCCAACGTCGTCGCTACGACGAAAACACCGAGGTATCTCCGCTGCCGCTAAAACAACAAACACAGTCACCGAGCAAGGCCAACGACCAACATCGACGATCTCCAAAACACGGAGCCTACCGCGGCCTTCCTACTACAAGGGCTACAAGGGCTCGCCGGCGGGCCTTCGTGTGAGCTCTTCCCTTAGACTCCCTCCTCGAAAACGACCTCGGACAGCCCTCGCCGTGCTGCGAAATGGCACTGTATCCGAAGTTCAGACAGGGTCTTCGACTGCTCTTCCTAGAGCGTGGAACACCGCCAGCACCCAGGGACCGCAGGGACCAAATGGCAGAGCGTTAACAGGCAACAGAGAAAAGGAATGTGCGCGTTCGGGTTCAGCCGTGACATCGAGGCCGCATACTCACGGCCGATTTTCAAAGGTGGGGGTGGTAGGGAAAGGAGGGGCAGGGGCTGATCGGGAGTTGATACCCTTCTCCTGTTTGAAACTAACTTTTGAGACAGGGGACGGCATGAGACGCTCACGCCTCAGCCAATGCCAACACGCAGCCGAACCTTGACCCGTAGATATCGCCTTCGAAGCAGAAGCCGACATCGGGAGGCTGGCGACCAAGCAAACGACGTGATCACGGCAGTACGGCAACACCATCATGAATTCATTATTTTTATGTAGGAAGCGATACCATGCGCATAGATTACCCCAACGTATAGCAAAATAAATCAGAAGCAGTACGAACGTAGTGGTTGTTGACGGAGCGGCAATCACTTTAATTTCTTACCATCTTCCGGACTGTTTTCGCCCTTTGGTTTGAGATACGTATACTCACTATAAATGCGAAGCTATATATATAGCGATGTGATTCAAAGGTCGGAGTTACGGTTGGCGGTTGGGGTCTGGGTGATACTGTTGTAATGCGTCGTCAGCAATCGACGATTGGGAAGCATGGTCGTGCGAAGTACCACAGGTTGAATCTATCTGTAGGAATCGATTGAACGTACGATTATTAGTGCCCAGTACGTATACGCCTATGAATAGCAGCGGGGAATTGACACTATGTTCGTTAAAAGGTGCCCAATAATTTAGTTCTTGGAGCTTCGTACGGCGTAGTCTATGACTCAAGTAAACACAAGTCGGTTGATTCAGAGGCCTCTTGGACCAGCTTGGTAGCGCTTGGCGAAGGGTTGCGTGGTCCCGGAGATTGCTGACAGAACTGGTGCTGAGAGCCCTTAGGCATGTTCATGTAACTTTTGAGGAATACCCATGTATTGGGCTCTTCATCAACATCAGCGCCGAGCCCAAAAGGCCGAAAGGTAGTTCTTCCAAGCGAACAGACCAATCCCTCACACAATCAAGAACTCTAACAACCGAATAACCCACAGCTTGGCTACCTAAATAGTTCAGCTCAACAGGGAGTTCCTTGTGACGGACAGGCTGTACAATTGTAAACACTTACGACCCGCACGCTTATGTTGAAACGGCACGCCCGCCCGCACAGGTGGCTGCTACGGCTTCTTTGGGAGGACTGCGTCATCCCGCCCCTCGGCCGCACACAAGTCGGTTTCGCGTGGCTCCTGCGCGATCGTGTCGCTCTGCTGAGGTTAGACATTTATTTTGTGTTGTGCTGTACCATTATTATTATGCTTGCCATCCGACAATGTTCACAGCATGAGCTTCGACGTCGATCACTCGCAAGCATTCTGAGAAAGACGTCGATCACTCACGAGCATTCACACCTCGGACAGATCATAATCTAGATCATCTAGACACTAACTAACCTGCCGTTCTGAGATGCTGTGCAGGAGGATCTGTACCGTGCAGATCAAACCCAGGAAACATGTGCTAGATCATGCAGATTATACGGCTCCCACCCGGAAACATGATCTAGATCATACAGATCAGGAAATAGATCTACCCTGAAAGATCTAGATCATGCAGTGGGAATCGATGATTTGTCCGAGGTGTGCAAGCATTCCCAGGAGAAGAAGAAAGCCAAGGGAAACCCAAAAAGGGCGTCTATGCACGAAGTCTGATATTCGCTTCCTGGAGCAGGTCGTGAAAATGTTGCGAACGGCTTTCTTTCTATCTTTTCGCTTTCGATACGTTTCTCGCCTGGGTCTCGGCCTCGCTTGCATGCGCGCACGACGACCACAAACATTTCCGGTATGATACAGTACAAAAAAAATATCTGTTGTTTTTTTTGCACTGGAAACCCACATGTACGTAAGATGCATGTATTTTGTATGACAGTTGTTTTTTGTAACAAAGGAAACCACAAGTATGTAGTTGTATGTTTTTGTGTGACAGTTTTTTAACAATTGAAAACACATGCATGTATGTTTTTTTGTGTGACAGTTTGGCACCCGCCCCCGGTCGGGCATGCCGGATTGCCGCCTGGAAAACCTGGGGAACTGGCCCCTGAACACTACCGACAGACGGATGGCGCCGCCCGTGGAAAAGACGGATGATCCACAGACACGCGTCGACAAGCTGCGAGAGATTCGGTAAGCCATACTTTGAAATATTATATGTATTCCCCCAATTGTTGGTTTTCGAGCAAGGGCTATAGGCGTTGTTATGGTATTGTCCTGAAATACCTAGACTGCGCCTGGTACGAAATAGGCCTGCTGCATAGGTTCAGGACTAGAACTATCGTGACCCAAGCAGATGGATCCAGGACTGGAACAATGGTCGCCGCGTTGAGCGCGCATTCAATGCGAATGGTATGGTTTATCCCGGGAGACCCCCCCCTGGTTCGGGGCAGGAGGCCTCATACAATCGAATACTTACATTGAATGGTTGGCAGCGTTAACGAATACCAGAGGAATACGGGAAATTATGGTATTACTTGGAAGGCCTATTCGTAAAGGGGGCAGGGGTCCAGAGCGAGGCAACAGCCGATCCCCACCCGCTCAGATCATTCATTGGAGCCTTAAATCGGGTCGTTTAACGCTGCTTCTCTAAGAAAGCGCCCAGCGCACGTGACTGACAAACGCGAGACGTGGCGTAACAGGCAAACCTTGAAGGGGATACCTCCGTGTCCCAAGCAACACCCTAATATCGTACTGTCCATACTGCACTATTAATAGTACAGTAGTACAACAGTTCTAACGTTCGAAAAAATCAAACCGACTGCTAGAATAACGTCCTGTTCCGCGTTGTCTCGCACGAACGACCAACCATCGAAGTAACGACCAGCATAGTGCGTGTCATGGACGGAGGATGTAAACCTGGCGATGGACGACGCAACGAGCTCGTTCTCACGCATAAGCGTGGCTGAGCTTGTACAAGTTCACCGACAAGTTACCTATTCACGCCTCCAAACGCCTTGAATAGGCAGAGTCTTTGTCCACCTCGCCTTCCTTTTTCCTCATCGACCCCCCACCCTACCCTCATCAACCACGAACCGCCCCCTCCCCCCCAGCTTCCCTCACCAACCCCCCGCCCCACATTCCCGTCCCCCCGCCTTTTCCCGACGGGGACGACATGACGGCCTCACCAGACTGAAGGGTCTAGCTCAGCAAAAACTGGAGAAGGCCACCCGAAAAAGAAAAGATTCCTCCTCCAGCGAAAGCGAAGGCGACGGTTCGGACGCAAGCGAAGAGCCAGCGACGACCGGGAGCGAGGGGGAGGACGAGGAGGACGAAGAAGCGAAAGAAAGGCGGAGGTGATGATGATGCACACAAGCACACAGAGCGAGCAAAGTCGTCCGTAAAAAACTAACTTGAAGTCGCGATTTTGTTCGCCAGTGGTTCGCTTCGCCCCGAAGAAAATTCTGACGATAAACACCCCGAAGAAAATTCCACGGTAGGGGCGCACCTGTAACGTTCTGAGGCTCACAAAAAAAATGACATTTGATAAACCATAAAGCTGGAAGTAGGTGCATAAGAGAGTTAAATATTTTTACGCTAGCCCCTAACGGTATGTAATGATAGTAGCCTATGCTCAAGGTTGGTGCCACAGTAAGGTATCGATCTTGTTCAGAGCGCATAGATGGGTGTTTCCTGTTGGCCAGCACGCACCGTAGTCAGCACTGACTACGTATGTTAAGTAGCCCAGCCTCGGGGCAGTTCCTTATATCTGGCACAGCAGCTGCGTTGTTGTACCGACGCGGACGAATGTACAGCAGATCGTGATCTGTCCGAAGTACGCACACACACACACCGCCTTGGGTCGAGACAAGATTTGTGCACGTCGGGCAGACCACGATCTAGATCGTCTAGATTCTAACCCGCCGTTATGAAATGTTGTACGGGATCTGCGCAGTACAGATCCCAAACCAGGAATCGTGCCCCAGATCGTGCAGATTATATATGCACGGCTCCCACCCGTCAAACTTGAGCTTAGCTAGACCCTACAGAACAGGAACCTAGCTGCTCTGAAATGTCTATGGATCATGAAATGGAAATCGATTATCGGTCCAATACGTTGACACATTATACCGAGGGAATATAGCAAATCAGAACCAAATATGATTTTAATAAAAAATGGGTAATAAAGTGTTTGCGCAAAAAAAAAAGAGGGGAAATTCTTCTCTTAAAAGCTGTCCCGAGGACTCCATTTGCGGTAACTTCTGGAAATTCAGAACGGAAAAAGCGGTAGAAAAGTAATAAATTTGCTTATTCACGTTCCCAAATTACTTTTACATATGATTGGCCTACCAAGCCCCGAGTATTAAGCCGAATAACAAGGCCTTCTCGAAGCTCAAGGAAACCAAGCACCTCAGCCAGCCGAGGGCGATCGTTTGTCGTGCGTTTTATCCGCAAGCATTTCAACCCCAGCACTGCTGCTGCAGCAAGGAGCAGTACAGCAGTAGCAGCAGCAGCTCTGTGGTTTGAGGTTGCCACTGTCTATGCGCCGAGCTTTTAAGGTTGGGCGCTGGGCAGGGTTGGTACTCTCTGGTGCGTTGTGAGGGCGTAAGCCTCGCGCAGTCTGCAGCGTAGCTCTAAACAGTGAATGATAGATTGTCCTAGGAACTTGTTGCGGTGCTTTTCATTTGCTGTGAATAGTTGCTGCTGCTGCTCCTGCTAGTTTTTTCCTACGGCGCACCTGCTTGCCGATGCCTAGCAATAGCAGCGGCGGCACTGCTCTTAGCTCTGTTCCCATTGCGGCTGCCACCGTTGCTCTGTTGACTCGGTGTTTGCTTGGAGTATTATTTGCGAGCTTGTTTGTCTTTTCCTTTCTTTTGTGGTGTGTGGTCATCATGTGGTCATGTCTATTGTATATTTTCAATCTTCATTTTCACGTTTGTCGCGAACCCGATTCCCCCGTCTGATACGGCATGATGGGTTTGTAAAGTCAGTTTTTGCGTGGCTTATACGCAAACACTAAAACAACAATACGGGACGGAATTTCACTTTGTTGGTCTAAAGTAACGAATTCCCCAGATTAATTATACGCAAACACTCTAATATTTCGTTTGTAGGTTTTTTGCAGGGCTGTTCACGGATCGGGTCATGCCTCGCGGATCGGGCCGGGTCGAGTTCAGCCGGGTAAGGGTGACCCGACCCGACCCGACCCGACCCGACCCGACCCGACCCGACCCGTGAGATTCAGAAACCCTCCTGATCCGATGCGATCTGACCCGACCCGTGTGAGATTTGGAAAACCTCCTGACCTGGCCCGACCCGTCCCACGGTTCGGGTCGGGTCGTGTCGGGTCGAATCATGACCCGCGAAAAGCCCTGAAATTTTGAAGCTTTTCTTTTGGGAGTCGGAACGTGATATTCCGATACGAGTGAGTAGAGATCATGATAAAACTCTCGGAACTCCCAGAAAAATCAGAAAAAAAAACACGTATGATATGTACGTATACGTATAATACGAGTCCCCGTAGTCATATCAGGGAGTGTGATACATACCATAGGTAGACATTTTCTTCCCCTCAATAAGGACTATACATCCCCCATTAGGTTATACAAGACCCGTATATAGTACGCGCGATCGAAGTATCCCACGCAGCTTGCGAAGTTGAGTTTCGACGAAGAAGTCTCGATCTCACAGGCTGATTTTTTTTTTTTTTTTAAACACAATTGTTGCCTTCATTCTATGATACGTACAGGTTTGACGGGGCTGCGCGCGGGCGCGGGGGGTAACGATGGAAGGAGACGCCTAAGGATGCGCACGGAATCCGTGACCTCGGTGATGGACTCGGACTTTGGTCTGGCGGCGGTGGGCATCGGTTGGGGAGCGGCGTGGGATGGAGTTCCGGTGGCGGTGAGACGG
>JAYJME010004065.1:0-11332 GCA_036873775.1 Costaria costata
CCCCGCCTCTCCCCCCTCCTCGACCGGCGCTGGGTTATGTTGTTTTTTTCCTTGACTTTTTTTGCGCCTGGCCCTGCCTCTATTCTCTCTCCCTGGTATAGTAGAGGGGTCTCTATTTGCCATGATCGCTGTGTGCTCGGTGCATGTTAATTTCATCGAAACTCTCTAGAGGACCCCATGCCATTGGTCGAGGGGATGTTGCCACGAGGCCGTGATACCCAGAAGCTTCTCTGCTGGAGACTTCGAACGACGCTTGCTTGGGCTGCGTCCTCGAGATCAGCAGAGCTTCCCGATTCCTATCCTACAAAGGCGTACCCGGAATGCGCAAATCTTGCAAATCGTGCACCTCGAATTCCCAGCAAATCGTCGATATTGGCGTTGATGCAGTACGTACTACAGCAGTACCTAGTATTTATACGTACGTAGCCCCGTCGTCCCAGTCAGCAAGTACGCAAATACCCATGTACCCCCCATGGCCCTTGAACATTCCGAGTACGTACAGGGTAGTGTGGGCAGTTTCTCGTTTATCTGAGGCTAGCAGCACGCCCAGAAATCCTCTCACGAGTCAGTATCAGTATTGCTGTGCACCCAAAGTATCGGCGCCCTGCGTTTTCTCATCCGGGGCTATTTCTTGGGGGCAAATCATTGCAGCATCAGAAGTAGGGCCGTTACGTACCTCAGGTATTGTTGTACGTTCGTAGCCCCTCAGCAGGGCTTTAGTCTACGTAAAAGAAAGCACGGAAGCAACAACGCACGACAAATCGTACACATGTAGTCTCTGAGTCTCCACGTCTACGCACGCAAAATTACACCGCTGTTAGTTAACTTTCAGAGCCGGAAACGGTTTTTGGGGACAAAACTACTTGGAAATAGTGTGGGATGCTTTTTGGGGGTAGTAAAAACCGCCGAAAAGACGCGTGCGATTCATGTGTCATCGCATGATACTCGTACTCCGCAATATAAACAGAGTACAGTAATGGGAACGAACGCCTTTCCGGCAGCCAGCCCGGCAGCTGCACGCAGACCAAACCCGCGTGTGCGCTCGTATTCGTCCACATGATACCGGTACAGCAGCATACACAAGCCGTCAGAAAAGTAGATTATATTCGTGTACTTGGAAGTATACAGACTTCCAGTACACATACCAGGTAGTACAACCAGTACTGTACATACTGCTGTACGTACAGTCGGTTTGAGAACCTGGGGTGCATGGTTCTATAATTTGGCCTTTTAAAAGTTCGAATGAACAATTGAATGAACTTTTTTTTCGCAAACACTCTATTCTTATGATACCGGTACGTTGCACGGATGCTCCCAGCTTCCAGAAATGGGGAGCAAAGTAAAGACTAAAACTATTTTCGAGGGAAATACTGGAGGTGCTGCAAGTATCATACTGCAAGTACTGCCATTTTGCACGGGTTCGATACTGCAAGTACTATAAACAGTACTCACAGCAGAAGTTCGGGGTTCTGTACCTTTTTAGTACTTACTGCCTGTACTTTTCAGTACCAGGTAGTTCGGTGCTGCGGATACTGCCAGTACTCGCAGTATGTGTTGTATTTTGGGGTTCTGTATTGCGGATACTGCCGGTACTGGCAACATCTCGGCCGCCAGAACTGCTCAAACTGCGAGAACTCGCAGGACGAACCTCAGTCAAATACTCCCACATGCCCAGCATACTCGAAGCACAAGACACACAGGGAACATACTTTTAATACTAATACCAATACTCAATACTCTTACACCCATTCGGTAATTTCATGCACACGGTTTCATATCATGCGTACGCATAATTCGTAGATGCTCAATTTCACAGGAGTGGGGTTTGAAGTATGTTATTTTCTGGGGGGGAACACGGAAACAGCAGTGTTGTTGAATGTTCGTACCGGGAATATACTCACTGGCATTACGAGTACAACAATACTGGTAGGTCACGGTGCAAAGCTGTTGTTCATGGGTACCTTCCAGTTGTGAGTACTCGCAGTATGATATTTCGGGGCTCACTCGTACTCTGTTCATACTCGTTTGAGTACTGGAGTACTTGAAAGTATATAGATGTTTGCTGCTGTAAGGGTTCTGTGCTGCTCTTACTGGCTGACAGTATGAGCAGTATTTCGGGCGTCAGTACAGGGCACACTGCCACTGCTCACAGCAGTAGTTGAGCCGTCAGTACTGCTATGCTCTCAGTACTCGAAGTACGAAATACTCGATGCCCCCAGTACGTACACTCGGTGTACGAAGTATACTGAGAGCATCTGTTGCGCATCGATATTTCGCATTTCGCAGTTTTTAGGTTGGGGGTTCGAGCAGTGTTGCTTCGCTTTCTCGAACTACAACAGTAGTATGTACCCGCTCGTACTGGTATTACTTATGCAGCAGCATACAACCACAGGCAGTCTATAGAAGCAGGGATGTACCCACCTCTTGCCTACCAGGCGCAACTATTAAATATTATTCATATTGTTCGTAGACTGGAACCTGCCACAGGTCAGCCTTATGTACTAGTTTTAGTGTGGTTACCGTTTTTGCTGAGGACGTTCTGGTGGAAACCCCGATTATGGTCGATAACGTCATGGATCATATCGGCCCTACTGGCGGCTAAGTATATTCCCAGCGGCAGTTTGAAGGGCCAGGTCATGATGAGGGTGCCAAATGAGAGCAGCAGGGTAGGATGAGGGTAAAAGTGTCAACCAGAGAAACTCTCTTGGCAGGCTCATTAAAAGTAGTTTTCGTCCTACTGTGGACTGTGCATGGCATGTCTTGTGTAAAAAACGTACCCCAGAGCAGACGATGATAGTACTGATGGCTGGTGGCATATATTTCAGTAGGAGCTTGTCCGTGTTTAAGCGGCGCTTCGTCGTTGTCATAGCGCTCTTGAGGTGGCGTTTTTGTTATTTCATTCAAGCAACGTCGTTGGCCTTGCGTCGTTACGTTATTGTGTGCGGAGTTCCTCCGATGAAGAGGCTGTCCACATTTCATCTTCGACCCCCGCCACCGCCGCCTTGACTACTTTTGACGTATTGTATATACCACGGACTAGTATTCATATGTACCGACCATTGAGCAGCGTATTATACCATTGATAGCTCTGTGCTGTACTTGGACTCGCACGTACTCGTATTTTATTTGGCAGGGCTGACGCGTTAGACCTCGACTCGCCTGCTTCGGGTCTGGTCGGGTCGGAGTGACCCAATCCGACCCGACCGGCGACATTTGGAAAACCTCCCGACCCGACCCAACCCGAGCTGACCCGATTCATGATATTTTGCAAACCGCCTGAGCCAACCCGCGGGTCGGGTCATGACCTTTGAAGACTGAAGAGTGAAGAGTGAAGAGCCCATTTGTAGCATGGTGATGTGGTGGTATCGTTTGTGACAAGAGTTTTAGGGGCGCTCCGCACTGGACAGCATCCCCCCCCCCCCACCTTGACCGCCACTCCACCTCGGAAAGCAGTGGTGTTTTTATCGTGGACGATCCGGAAATAATGTAGTAGCTACTCCCGTTATGCTTCCTTGGTACGTATACAGACCCTCCTCGACTCTTGCCAAGTGTTTTAAAACAGGCATGGTAGTAACCTAGGTGCCGGAGATAACCGGTTATCAAACTGACGGGAAGGTGACAATATAATTTTCGGGATATTTTTTATATCCCCTATCCCCGGGATGAAGACACCTCCACTTCCGTACTCCATGGAAACCTTCTAAATCATCCACGATACAGCACGGTAAATACCATCCCCGGGTTCCCGGTTGTAACCGGTGGGCAACATCAAAAGATGAAAGCGGGTTATTTTCGGGTAGCATATTGCTTGAGCTACGGGTTAGTAGCATCCCTCCATTACTCCATCCCTTTTTTTTCAAACCCATTGCGACAGAGAAGACGCGACCAAAACAATCGAGACGTGCGGCCATGTGGACCGCCTTGATGGCATATAGGGAGGACTGCAGTGCATGCTGCGCTTGTGTCATACAACTCCTTGCATCGTAATCGTGAGATTCCACAGTGGTAGTCCAGATCACCCCCCTAACCTAACAACTCCGCTTTTTTTCGTGTGGCTGGTCATCGACGTCATTGTGTTTCGTTACTACAGTATGCTTCCTGTTTCCCTCCCAAGTTCCAACTATTAGCAAATGCCAGGTAGGTTATACGTGCAGTGTTATTTTAAGTTTTGTTTGTACACTATTGACAGCAGTGATTCACAAACTTACCTCCAACCCATAGTAAATCAGCAAGTCCATTGTTTTGTCACTTGGCCGGTCTCCCATTGGACCGATTGGACTGATAGCGTTGGTGATGCGGTAGAACCAACGAGTATCGGTACAAGTGCGTACAGACGGCAGAGTATCATCTGTCTACATCATTGATCATGTAATGATCTAACTAGTGGGTCTACAACGTCGTAGTTTATTACCACAGAGCTTGCAGCTCTCTAGAAGCCAAGAACCAGCACAGACACGTCGAAGGGTATGGACGGACGGGTTCTACTCGTAGCTCGGCTAGGAAGGCATGCTGCCTATGCTTGGTTGTTCACACCGCCCTCGCGATCGGCACCAATGATAGCACCAACACCATTACATGAGACTTGACCCCTTTAGAGCAGGAAACGGTTTTTGGGGACAAAACTACTTGAAAATAGTGTGGAATATTTTTTGCGGTAGTAAAAGGGTTAAGGTATACTATACGTGTAAGATTGAAGTTGAGTGTGTGCGTCAAAGGAGAAAAACGCAGTATACTGCAAGACGCATTCGTTGTGCACGCCGCTGACTGTCGCATCAGGAGGCCGTCGCGCTGCATCCTCAAGCAGAGTTTATCTATATACCAGGTACGCACGTACTTCTCTAATACCAAGTACATGCAGAAGAGGTGAATGTGTAGGTGAAAGCATGTATTCGTTTATTTTTCCAGGGCTCTTCATGGGTCATGACCTTATCATCACCTTGTCATCACTTTTTCAAAACCGAGAGCCGGTTCAGGAGGTGTTCTAAATCTCACGGGCCGGGTCGGGTCGGGTCACCCTGACCCGAGCCGAGCCGAGCCGCGAGGTTTGACCGACCCTTGAACAAACCTTAGCCTTGGATTTTTGCAGCCAGCGTTGGCGAATGAAAGGCGTTACTGACGACTGATGCAGCAGAGATTACCGCGTGGCTTGTGGACTACTACGGCATCGGACGATCGAAAACATCGCCATCGCTGGGTGGGTTGCCTTCGGCTCTCTGGTCATGCGGAAGTAGATGAAAGCTGCGAAAGCACTTTTACTACACCTTCAAAATGTGGATGGGATCGTGGATGGACACTACTGCACTCTGCGGCTTTAGCTGGTGCAACAGAAGACTTGACCTTTGCCAAAGCCTCACAAGAACCATCGCCCACGTGCGCCACGAAACTTTTGGGACGTTATTCTGAATGTGTTATTGATAGCTTTCAACAAGACCCTTTCGCGTTTCACTACGTGCTGCACAAATACCAGTTAATACCCTCACTAATTCGAAGTGTGATATTATATCATACGTGTATTTATCTTGTCCCAAGTGGGAGTTGACGTTGTAAAGGGGCGTTGGGTGCAAAGCTCGATATGGTACAATACGTACGACGTAAGGCTAGTTTTTTGTTTTGCACCAGCTAGTAATATTCACGTCAAACCTGGTAGATTGTATCGTCGCGCGGGAGGTGGGCCTCGCTGTACGCTGTGAACGGTCAAGTACTGGCTGGTTGCACCAAGCACTACGGCAACCCCCTCTTTCTGCCAAAAGCACCCTGTTCATGGTTTTAAAATATACATATATAGGACTAAAAACGTGAGGGCGCTCACTTCGGGCGACGAAAACGCGCGTGCGTCGCTTTTTAAACCCGCACATGCCACAAAAGTACACGCACGCCGCTACAGATACTATGAAACCCTTACAGTAAAATGTTGCCCCACGCCCCACTCCACGTGAAATTGTTTTGCCAAGCCCTTTTATAATAGTCTTTCCCTACGATTTTTTGGCTTTGCGCTTCTGTGTTAACTCCTTTGGGACTGGTACGTCTGTTAACCCTTTCACTATTTATACTGAAGAAATGTTCCTACACTAATTTCAAGTAGTTTTACCCCAAAATGGGTTGCAGTTAGAAAGGGAGTCCCGTTTGGGGACGAGTTACTTGAACTTTGAGTTAGATGCTGTATAGGTTTCTGTTAGTTCATATAGCATAGTCTGTGCAGTACAGTACTGAGAGAGTTAAAAGCCCTGCAGAATTGCCCCCACGTTTTCGGCGACAAAATTGTCGTGTATTTTGTGCAAGTTGCCGTTTGCCGTAGTAAAATGATGATTTTTGTTCCAATCCCCGGCAGGTATTGTAACCGGTATTGTATACTGTTCATAGTATTATATGCTGCTGTCAGAGTGTGTTGCCCTCAATAAGAGACTATACATCCTTCATGAGGATATATCAAACCCGCAGTACTATCGATGGAAGTATGAGTTTTTTCAGACTCGGATTGCAAATACGATGAGATTCGATGAGATCCTTGATCTCACACAGACTCGTTTTTTTGGTAGTATACCAGGTGCCACGGTAGTTGTACTGGTATTGGGCCACTTCAGTCCGGTTAAGGGTACACGCAGTCGTCGCCCCCCTATTGTATGGTAGTGTGTCGTATGTGCCAGCCGGAAATATGAAATATCGGCACTATACTCCTATTACGGGGGACATAGTTAATAGGACCTACTGAAGACACAATAGGACCTACTGTAGACACCAAACCTATATATTTCCCTATTTTTGCTAACAGTATTGGGTTCATAGTTGATAGGACCAACTGTAGACACAATATAACCTACTGTAGACACAATATAACCTACTGTAGACACCAACACCTAAATGTTTCACTCTTTTTGCCAACAATACTTGGTTCTATTTACTATGGTCCCCCGTAATAGTGGCAACAGGGACTACTCCTCATACTACCACTTCGGGTTGTTCCCACATGTGCCCAGCGATTTTACGACCACTTGCCGGTATAGCGGGCAACCGGCACTATAGAGGAACCAGTACTCTGTACCAGGATATGTACGAAGGTACCGCTGGTGGGCGGGCCAGCCAACTTGTAAGAGCGGGTTCAGTTCTTCTGCAATGTATTCACGATAGCGAGAGATGTATGACATTTGTATGGGGCAACCAAGCCAATACCAAAATGCGACAATGCTTGCTGTTCGAGACAACAAGCTGAAGACCACTGTTAACCCCTTGAGAGCCGGAAACGGTTTTTGGGGACAAAACTACTTGGAAATACTGTGGGATGCTTTTTTGGGGTACTAAAAGGGTTAAATTACGGCCACCACTGCCTATTCTGTGGGATTTGTAAAGGAAATGGGTAGGTAGCACTGGTCTCTTCTGGGATACTGGTATGTTAGTAAATAATTGTGTGAGTGTTTTTTGTTTTGATCTTATCATTTTCACTCAGCCGCCGACGCCTATTTAAGGACACCATTACGGGGGACCATGGTAATCAGACCCCACCATGGACCCCATAAACCGTACCACATCATATATATTTATCGGGGACCATGATGTATTCAAAAACCATACATAAACCATCGGGGGCCATCGTAATCAGAACCCATGATGGACCCAAAGAACCATACATAAAACGTATACATATATTTTGGGGACCATGGTAATCAGAAACGACGATGTACCCAAAAACCATACATAAAAAACATACACTGGTATATATCGGGGACCATGGTATCATAATCAGAACCCACGATGTACCCAAAAACCATACATACATCGGGGACGATGGTAATCAGAACCGAGGATGGACCTAAAAGCCTTACATACAACCATATATATATGGGGGACCATGGTATTCAGAACCGACGATGGACCCAAAAACCATATATATATGGGGGACCATGGTAATCAGAACCGACGATGGACCCAAAAACCCATACCGAGACATATATGGAGGGCCATGTAATCAGAACAGACGAGTGACCCAAAACCATACCAGGGTACACATAATTTAGGTATATATTCCTTATATTGTGGAAATAATATTTGGTTATGATTATTACGGGGGACCATAGTAAATAGGACCAAATATTGTTGGCAAAAATAGGGAAATATATTGGTTTTGGTGTCTACAGTAGGTTCTATTGTGTCTACAGTAGGTCCTACTAAATATGGACCAAATACTATTATTAATAGCAAGAATAGGGAAATATGTAGGTTTTGGTGTCTACAGTAGGTCATTTTGTGCCTGCAGTAGGTCCTATTAACTATGGTCCCCCGTAATAGTATGTTCTCCCGTACATATTTATCTGTTTGCATTGGGTCACACGAACCCCTTGCTTATTATGTACCGTAAATATTTTGGGACTGCATTAAAAGGGAGGGAATAAGGACATAATAATTCAAGAACATGTCCGATCCTGCTGGCCGCTCCCGATAGACGGTGTTAACCCCTTTAAGAGCCGGAAACGGTTTTTGGGAACAAAATTACTTGGAAATAGCGTGGGATACTTTTTTGCGGCAGTGAAAGGGATATAAGGGGGGCAATGCTGATACTTCGTCAAACAGGGCAATTTTTGTTCGCCTTTTTGTTGCTTTTTAATAAAACACGTGATAACTTCGCTGGGATTTATGAACTTTATTGGGCACCGTCCGTTTCAACGTTGATTCCTCTTACCGCTTTTAAAGCTAGATGCCTGTGTTGCTTTAAATGGGCCTTCGAGTTTTGTGTCGCTGGCCGGATTCTAGATGCTTTAAGTTTTTTCCTGACAGCTGATTATTTTTTTTTTCCCCCGTCCGTGCCGCCCTCCAATGTGATTTGTTATTGCGATGGTTCCTCAGATGACCATGCAGGCGGCGAAGTCCAAGTCTCTTCCGTTTATGCCGCAGCCCGCTGCGCTTGACGGCACGATGGCCGGTAAGAACTGAAGGCAGCTGCGGTATACATTGGCGCAGTTCTTGGCATATACGGTAGAATTTGACCGCCGAGCAACGCGTCTGCCTCGACGAGCAATGTTATGTTTCGAAAGCCTCGGTTTTCTTTGCTCACGCCCCTTACCGGAAATGCAATGACCGTTCATTTATATATATACCAATATGTAACGGCCCCTTCATTTCCGTCCAGGATGGTGCAGTATCATATTATACCGAATTGGGTTTCTTACCGCCCGGTGCTCCACCGCTATTCTATACCAGTACTTTCCCCCTATCGGGTCATGACAGCGGTGCATGTGTGATTCGCTGGCCACATAATTTGCTGGCAGTACCTGGTACCAGAATGTATTACGAAAGGAGCATACCATCAGCCGTCGACATTTACCTGGTATGTGACTCGCTGACCGCGTGATGATTCGCTTTTGACCAATCAGGCGACGTCGGATTCGACCCCATCGGTTTCTCGAGCTTCATCCCCCTCGACTTCCTGCGAGAGGCGGAGCTTAAGCACGGGCGCATCTGCCAGCTGGCTGTCGTCGGGTTCGCTGCGACCGACATGGGCCTCCGCCTCCCTGGGGCCATGCACGACGTGAGTTCTGGTTGAAAAATATGTTTTTGAGTAATATCGGTGTTGATAATATACTTGTTGCAACCCTTTTGAGTTTTTTTTTTCTTTCTTTCTGGGGCTTGGTCTGTGGTAGGAAGTACGTATGAAAGTCCTAGGTGGCAAAAGGGGCCATGCACGACGTGAGGTTTGCTTCAAAAATTGGAGAAAGAGCACCCGTCTACGGTGTAAGAGTGTAATGTAATATAAGACAGACACTACCCCCTCGGAGGAACGAATTTCAGAACAGATTTCCTCCAAAAGCAGCCATGTAACCCCTTTTTAGCCGGAAACGGTTTTTGGGGACAAAATTAGTTGAAAAATAGTGTGGAATTTTTCGGGTGGCGAAAGGGTTTATCCCCTTTAGAGCTGGAAACGGTTTTTGAGGACAAAACTACTTGGAAATAGTGTGGGATACTTTTTGCGGTAGTAAAAGGGTTATAAGGGAGGCACACATCTCGAAGTTGCCCAAATTGGCGGCTGTCGGAAGATGTCGCCGGGATGTTTCCATAGACGCGTGGCTTTAATCGTTTAACCCCTTTGGAGCTGGAAACGGTTTTTGGGGACAAAATTACTTGGAAATATTATATATAACCTTTCACACGTCGAACAGATTACGATCTAGATAAATGATCTAAATGTATCGTACATGCAGATCAGACTGTACAGATTGTACGACTCCCACCCAGCAACATGAGCTATAGATCATATAAAGATGCATTGCAGTCATGAAGCCTGAAACGTGTACACACTGGATCATAACGTGGCGATCGGTGGTCTTGTTTTGTCTTCTTAAAATGCTATTATTACCTGCAGTATTTGGGTGCAGGGTGTAAAATACCTGACATTAACTGGATCATTAATGGGCCGACGGAGTGCATATAATAGCGGCTGACCGTGAACCTTATCTCACCGGTCGCATACAACACCCGCTCGCCCTCGCCGTGAACTGTACTGAACTGAACTGAACTGGACACACTGCTGTGACACTAAATGACACTACATGAACGATGTGATACAACAGGTATCGTCGATCGCCGCGCACGACGCCGCTGTGGCCTCCGGAGCGATGCCGCAGATCCTGCTGTGGGTGTCGGCGTTCGAGTGTATCGCGGCGGTGGCAACCGTCCAGATGCTCGAGGGGTCCGGCCGCGTGCCGGGAGACTTCGGCTTCGACCCCGATGGGCTTTACAGCAAGCCCTCCATGGCCAAAAAGAAGGTAAGCCAGCCACCCTGACGCTTGACTTTTGCTTGACTTAATCTCGACTCAACTTGAGCTCAACTCTAAGCTCAAACTTAAGCTAGCTGCTGTTCGCCACAGTGGCTCACTGGTGCTTGACTTGCCTTAATCTCGACTCGACTCGACTCGACTCGACTCGGCCCTTTAGCTCAGCTCTAACCAAAACTCAAACAGGTATTGAGAGCTTAGTGTAGTTGCCAACTCAGAAGGCCAACATGTCTTGGCTCAATCTCGACTCGACTCGACTCGGTGTTAGCTCGTCCCGAGTAAATCGAGTGTTTTACAGTGTTTTACAGCAGCTGTCTGGCGTACACTCCTACGGTAGGCAAGAAACGGCGTACCTCGTATACTCGTAGGCCTAACGAGATCGAAACCGGGCAAGTAGTGCGATAAAACAATATTGAAAGAGATATATACGAAGCAGAAGGATAAAGGAAAAAAGGAAGCTAGCGAACGGCCCACCATTTCCACGAAGAGTTGCCGGTTTCGCCGGACCGAATTAGATAAGCTTATACATACCCCCTCGTCATAAGACCACGGCCATGCATGACATAAATAAT
>JAYJME010004066.1:0-11332 GCA_036873775.1 Costaria costata
TCGAGGATTTCGTCGAATCTCAACTTTGCAAGCTGCGTGGGATACTTCGATCGCGCGTACTACGTGTTTTTGTGTAACCTATTGGGGAATATATAGTCTCATTATCGAGGTGAAGAAGATTCAACCTTTATGGACCTCGGGAGATGTATATGGTTGTTGTCATGGTCTTTAGGGGTAAAGGCAGTGTCAATTGCTGGACAGTGGTCGGCCCCCTTGTTCATAAAATAAAAGCAAAGAACATGGCACATCACACAAAACCAAATACTAGTAAGTACCAGGTATAGGGTTTCTCTTAAACAAACAACGACAAGTTGTTTACCTGCCTCCTTAGGATTGCAACGTTTTCCCGATGTTGCCGCGTATGAACCTGACAATTTGAATTTTTGGAAAGTCGCTCCCACAACTAACTGTCGTATTTTTCAGGGTGTGTCATAGGCCGGCGCTGGTGGGCCAGCACGGGGTCCCCGGCCCGGCCCGGCCCGGCCCGGCCCGTAAAAAAATAATTTGGTGGGCCGTGGCCCGGCCCGGCCGATCAAATATATTTAGAAGATGGGCCGCGGCCCGGCCCTTTAAGCCGCCATGGCTCCACTCCCTCGGCGCGCAGGGGGGCACGGCCTCCGGCCCCCCGCCTAAGGTGTGCCCCCGGCCGAGCCGGCGGAGTCTCGGCCCTCCGCGACATAAATCTCGTGGATTTCCGAAAAATTGTACCGGGTTTCAGAGTGAGAAAATGCCGGAATGCTGCCTGCTCAATATCGAGTATCGCAAAAACAATGACCAGTATTGATACGCCAAACGCCAAATCAATCGTCGTGTATTTGGGTCCATCTTTAAGATGTGCATAATTCAGGAAATCTAGCAGCATGGTACAATAGTGAGCGCTTGTTTTCGACATTATTTCCGACTTATTTCATTTTTATTTTTAAATTAGTGTGTGAGGCCAATCAATCCCTATGCAGTCGGATTTGCAGTCAGTTGAAAAGGTACCTTTCAGTACGTTCGCATGAGGTTTTGCCCAGAAAAAATGCTAAAAATTAATTGGTGTTTCTCGCTTCAGAATGAGAGTCAGAGCTCTCTCCAAGATCTATCTGGGGCGGCTGTTCCCGGCTTCTCCAGGGACCCAGTTGTTGCAGGAAATCGCCGTGTCGGCACTTTTTCGATCGAACTGGGTCAAATACGATCCAAACCCCCGATCGGATCGAAAATAATAACGTTATTTATACACGAACGACACCCAGAGGCGGTTCTTCCGCAGGCGCAACAATACGAAAAACTGCACCCGAAGCCCAACGTTCTGCTGCCACCCTTACTTGACGAGCGGACGACGGCGAGGCGCGAAATCGCTCACTCCCCCGCCCTCTCTCCCCCCTCTACACGACTGCCCCCGCCAGAGCTCGCGTCATTCACGGGCTCGCCCGCTATCACGCGACGCGAAGTCGAGCTCTTGTGAGTGAACGAAACCCATATATATCATGCGAAAAAGTATCCTTCTTCTTGCTCTCTTCCCGAAGGGGGGCTCTTCCGGCTTGCGTCTTGCGTGTGTCTGCAGCCTGCAACAACAACAATGCCGTTCCTTTATCTTGAGACAACCGCTGTAGCCTCGCCCCCGCGGAGCGAACGTCTCCGCTTTCCGCCCAGGCTTTGAGACGCCAAGGCTCCGCGCACTTGGCTCGCGCGCGGGGGGCGCAGGCCGGCCGGCCGGCCGGGGTGTGCCCCCGGCCGAGCCCGCGGAGTCTCGACCCTCCGCGACCTAATTATCGCGGAATTCCGGAATTTTGTACCGTGTTCCAGAGTGGGAAAATGCCGGAATGCCTGCCTTCTCGTGCGCCGGGGACAAAAATACGTAATCATAGGTTCATTGTTCCACACAAACAAAAGCTTTTTCCCTAACCATGTTTTCAGTTTTTGCATCTTCTTGCACATACATTACAAAAAACATTTTTCATCACCCCTGGCCCCTAAACACACAAAATGGGCATCCAGGGGAAACTCGCCAAACGCGGCGGCAGGCCGTGGGCGGTACGAAGCTCCCTGCTGAATTGTGCCCCGCTGTCTCATGGACGTTGCGCCCGTGTTCCGAAATAAGACCCAATTGCCTAACGCGCGCCTAACGGACGAGTACGAAGGCCTTCGAGGCAAAATAACTCGGGTCCCGAGAGGATTTATTTTGTGTGGCCCCGCATCGGAGTAGTACCATTCAGTAGCGAGGACATGACATGGAGCACAACAAGCTATTTACTATTTACTGCTGTGGATAGGGGCGATGATACTCTAATTACGAGCGAATGCGAGTTTTTATGTTTGACCGCGCCTAAAAATAGGCACCCCTTTCGAGATGGAGGAAACCTTTTTTTGTGCCTTGATTAAACAGTTGTTGTTTTTTTAACCCGCGGAACAACTTCACTCTTCCCCACAGCACCTTCCCCGAAACGTAACTGCCGCCATTGAATGCTCACAAACAAAACCGACGGCAGTCCGTCACAAATATCCTGCTGCGCGAGTTATTGTTACGAAGGGGCAGCAAAAGTATCTCACTATTACGGGGGACCATAGTTAACAGGACCTATTGTAGACACAATAGGACCTACTGTAGATACCAAAAACAATATATTTCCCTATTCTTGCTAACAATATTTGGTCCATAGTTAATAGGACCTACTGTAGACACAATAGAACCTACTGTGGACACCAAAACCTATATTTTTTTCCTATTGCTAACAATATTTGGTCCTATTTACTATGGTCCCCCGTAATAGAAGGTAGCCACGCGTGCGCCAAATTGCTTGTGCTTTGCTAGGAAAAACGTCTTCTCTGAGACCGAAATAAGAAAAAAAAGTGCAACATGAAGAAGTGTGCCTTCGCGCGCGCGATCGAAATAAGAAAGTCAGCCTGAGCCCGATTTCAGCTTCCTTGAGGGAGGGCTACTGCTGTAGTATTGAATACCCCTGAACACAGTTCGTGCCCGAGGTTACCTCACCACATGCATGCGCCATGTTGGTACTATCCATCGCTTGCAAAAATAATGCCCAGCACCCCTGTTCTGCGCGTACGACGTCCAAGACGTTTGCCCCCAAACCATGATGTGTGGGTGGTTTACTTGAAACGGTATTTGTGGGAGTGTACCTGGCTACGCAATACCACCATATGCTTGGATGCTACCGGTACGGTGTATATACTGTAATCCGTAAATCCAAAAGTGGAACTCACGAGTTGTGCATTTACTCCCGACCTCAGCGTTCCCAGCTCATCCTCTTCGGGATAAGGGTTGCTTCACCTTTGACATTTAATTATGCATTTCTTGGCCACGGAATCCCACTCTGCGTCTGCACCCTCCTCGGTTTCTCGCTGTCGTCTCCGGGCTCGCCACCGTTGTCCAGATACACTATATACATACGAAGTATGTGTTTTCGGTTATGACACCTCAGTGCCTCGGCCACGTAGAGTCTACCTTGTCCATTGTCGCTGGTTGACATGCTGACGATGTACTGTACTGTTGGAGGTGCTGATGATGAGTACGCGACTCCCGCCAAAGATTATGATGCTGGTGTGTGAAGTCTTGGTCGAGATACCAATGTATGTGGTGGACGGGGACCCCGTAGAGATGTCGAAGTGACGATTGAGGAGATTGTCAAGGTACGAGGGCGGTGCCGGCCTGTCGTTGGGCGGTCCCGATCAGCTTTGCCCGAGTCGCTACAAGACGATCCGACGATTTTCCCGCTTTTGGTCAGCCCCCGGAGGAGGCAGAAGCGCAGTTGCATTGTAGTATCTCGTTCTTGAACAGTTGCAGTGCTCCAGTGCTTTCGCATTTGATTGGCACTGAATCGAAGGATGCCCCAACTCAATAATCAAATTTGGAGAGATGCGAAACCTTTTTTTGTCCAGCAAGTGGTTGTCAATAACAATAATCCTGTCTCGACTGTAGGCTGGTCGCATATCAGATGAAGTGATTTGTAATCTGTGCACGGTGTTGCAACCCCTCTATAATCGCCCCGAGCTCCGCGCAGCTCCTCCAACGCATGTTCTTCGGACAGCTCACGTCTGTCCCGCGGCGCGTTGTGTCCCTTTGTGCGTTCCTCGGACACTGTATCTTACATCCCGTATGGGAATCTCGCCAGGATATTCAAGGTGTAATCCTATTGTGTAGTGGCCAGCGTTTCATTTTCGTACGTTCCGTTGACAGTCGTGCCAAGCATTAGCGTCTATGATGGCAAAGCTGTCCACGAGGGCCTTCTTCAGTTGCTTACTATTACGGGGGGCCATAGTTAATAAGACCTACTGCAGACACAATAGAACCTACTGTAGACACCAAAACCTACATATTTCCCTATTTTAGCTAACAATATCTGGTCCATAGTTTATAGAACCTACTGTAGACACCAAAACCTATATGTTTCCTTATTTTTGCTAACAATATTTGGTCCTATTTACCATGATCCCCCGTAATACAGTACTCCAAAAGATATGTAATCGACAGGATGCCATCGACGTACAGTATGATAATGGCTAAGGGGTCATCGCGCCCATGGTACCCCCCGGTCTGCGTGAAGCTCGTCGCCTCGTGTGTCTAGGCGAATACACAATCTGCAGAAAGACGACTTGTACATCGATCTGGTAGACCGGCTCGCAGCTGTGCTGGCATGCTACTGCTCGCTGTACGCGCTGGGTATCGATGCGGCAAACCGGCATAAACGATTTGCCGACACCCGTCTTTTTGAGTGTAGCCTTGTGTAACCGTTTGCTCCTGGAGTCTGCCGGCTGCCTTCTCCTTGAACACGAGCCTCGACCGGGTTCTCTTCTGACCCTTCGGCACGCTGATGACGAGCGATATTTGTTGTTGTCGTTTCCTCCTCCGAGGACCCTGTGTTGCAGCAGCGGGTCGAGCCAACCTGGTTAGGGTTCACATGGTTGCCGCGGGGGGGCGTTGGATACAACGCGCACGTGCAGTTAGTTGCCCCTCCGAAGCTCCTCCTTCTCAATTGAAAGCGGAGCAGTTGATTGCCTCAATTCCAGGTCTCCAGCCTTGTAGTCCACTTCCAAAGTCTCACAAGCACAGGTGATCGATGCGTTCATGCGAGCTGACAGTCGGTTATCCTTTTAGCGCCTACAACTTTAGCATCGTAGCTAAAGTAGAGCCCCTTTAGTTCATTTTTAGTTTATTTCCCTCCCTTAGTATTTTATTTCGCAGTTTCTCCCTTCCTGAGTTATGTACTGTAGTTAAGAGTAAAAACGTAAAAACCCGGTTATTGACGGTAACGCGGAATGCGCTACCGCCTGGGGCAGGCGTTACGACCAAACAGGTGAAACCGCCTGCTTGACGAAACGTCTGCCCAGCACCCACAGAGTGACCCTCCACGACTCTGCGCCCGGTGAATGATGACTATGAGCCACGGCACACCGTATGTTTCTGCTCCCATGCCAGGCCGCCATCACACCGGCGTATTCAGGGCTGACTGTGTCGCAGGCAAAACCAGGGATAGGGTCAGGCGTTCTCTGTCGTCGTCAGAAAGATGCGGTTGTCTCGTAGCGATTAATTAATTGCGTGTGTACGCACGCCGTCAGATGCGACCCCAGGTGATGAAGAGGATATCAACCCGCCGAGTCTAGGTTACGGGGCTGTTACGACCCCAGGCGATGATGCTCCGGCGACCCCAGTAGATGACGCTCCGGCGATCTCAGGCAATGAGACGCCTGTGATCTCAGGCAATAAGCTCCGGTGATCACAGATGATGCTACCCCGACGATCCCAGGTGACAATGCCTCAGCGACTCCAGATGATATTGCATCAGCGATCCCAGGATGCTCCACAGATGCCAAGCGAATAGCTCCGGCTATCCCAATCATCGAAGCTAAAGCGATCCCGGGCAATGGTGTTCCCGTGCACCTCAGGTGGTGCTACTGCGGCAATACCGTGATGCTCCAGGGGGTCCCAGCCGATTAACCCCGTCTATTCCAGGGATTGGTGCTCCGGCAATCTCAGGTGATCATGATCCAAACCCCACTCGATGAAGGGCGAGCGACCCTGTCGGTACTTACTTGCTCTGCGCGGGTGGTGGTTGGTGATGCTGACGCCAGTTCACACGCAGGAGGTGTGTCTCCAGGTGAAAAATACCTACGCACAAGGTTGGACGCTGGTTCCTCCGTGTCCAAGGATAAACTGGCTAATAATCCAGTCAGCTTGATCATAAGTGGCCTGGGGCTGGGCGAGGGTAGCCCCAGGCACACCAGGTAGTGCCAGCAGGGTGCTGTCCTCTGCCGCCTCCTCGTCGGACATAACCGCAGTTGGCTTGATATGTCCTCACGTTACATTGTGAATATCCGGACGATATTTGCTCAGCCCTATGTTGGGTCTCTCGTGCCAACTTTCCGAGAGCGCTAGATCCTTCCCGCCAAACGGTTTGAGTCCCCTCACCACATTGGCTAGGTTGCCGTTGTTATTATGGTTCCCCCACCAATGGTACACGTTCTTGTTGTTGAAGCTGAGCTTGGCAGAGAACGTTGTATTTCCCGGTTCCATGTTCGCCCGCTTGTATCGAACAGTAGTATTGGTCCCGTCTGCCGTGCGTCGCCTTTTCGTGGCGTTCCTTGCATTCCCGGTCCCTCCTTGGTCAGCTTGCAACGTGCAGTCTTCGTCCCGTCTTACGCGCGTCACACATTTACTGGCGTACTTTGTCTGTTCCGGCCCTTATTCGCCAGCCTGTGGTTGTACGGTCTTTGTCCCTCCGCCCGTACGTCCGCCCGCGGTGTGGCCTATTTTGTCTTCTGCGGCAGACCATGACGTCCAGCAATACGTCGGCCCGTGGCGTGGTGTACAGTGACTTGTGCGGCAGCCCGTGAACAACAGAAGCAGATCGGTCCGTACCCCAGTCTACTTTTGTCCCTTCCGGTAGCCCGCGGCGTGGGTCAGCCCGCGACCCCGTGGCATTTCGTACATTGAATTTAATGACAGACCGTAGCATGTAGCAGTACGATAGCTGGTGGCGGGGCGTGTTTTCTCCTTTGTCGTACCCCATGGTGTGCGTCAGTACTGTACGTCAGTTCGTGGTGTACTGTTTCTTCGACGGCGGCTTGTGGCGCGAAGCAGTTAGCGCTCGCATCGTGCGTAAAAAAAATGTCAGGCGCGAAGCGGGTCTTCGATACGTCCGTCCGTGCCGTCCGCCCCGGTGGAATTTACGTGGATCAAACGGCAATCAGTCCATAATTATATGCAGTTCAGCAGAATTCGCAAAGTAACAGTCCTACATTACCGTAGAGTTAATAGCGGAGAGGTACGGGAGTACCTCTTAGTATCAAGAAAGCGATCCTGCTTGATTTCGGTGGCCTTTCGGCCCCCCGACAAGCACAGTAGAGGCTATCTCGGTCTTGGAACGCGAAACAGCAGCACTCTTCACCCACACGAGCTTGTTGGTCTAGCTTCGTTTCGTCGAGGGGAAGTAGAAACTTGAACTATTGACGAGCAGAAGTGGTGGCTCGAGGCGTTGATTCCTGCCTGTGTGAAGGTCGACGGATCCAGCAGACACCGCATAATTGCCTCGTTGCACAGTGCAGGAAGGGTCTCTTGACAAAGTCCCACCGTTCCGTAGAGCAGTGCTTTATCGCGTAGCGAGGCTCATAACCTTTTTACCATCGGATCATCTGAGGATGACTGTCCTACGGTAGGTCAGATGAAGATTACTGTTTTCGGTTTGTCTGACGGTGACTATCCTCAGTTCATCTCGAAATGAATGCCCTCCGAACGATGACCGATACGATGTTTGGAAGCTAGCGCGGAGCTCCTGTTGTATTAGACAGCTCGAGCCGCTTTGATGGTGACTCGTAAGAAAGTGGTGTCACCTGAATTTACAGGTAGCGATCTCGGTCTAACATAACGTTTATCACAAGCACCGACAAGAGTTCAGGTACGGGCGGTGGAAGGAGAGCGAACGTGGGGGCGTGAAAACAACCCAGTTTTTTCTACCGATCTCTACCTTTTTCTCGCTGCCTCGTGTGGAGCTGTCAAGCACAAAAAGGATGGACGGGCATTGGGACGTCGGGGGGGGGAACAAAAGGAGGCTTGGTGCTCACCGATAAGGGAGAGCCTGTTGCTTCGGTACTCGCAGGGTCGTGAGGGAGAGTCTGATGCTTCGATTTCTGTAGGGTCGTGAGGGAGAGTCTGCTGCTTCGTTGTGCGTGGGGTCATGGGGTATCGCTTGGAACGGCTTTAAACGCTTATTATCACAATCAGATGTACGCACGTTTCCATACAGGATCGCATTGTACGTACAAGCTGGTCCTGAAACATACAGGACCTAAAGGGGAAAACAAAGGGCGGGTTGGCGTTGGGACCTCCGGCGGAGACAAAAGGGGGGTCGGCCCTTGCTGGCAAGGGGGGGTCTGATGCTTCGTTATTCTTGCGGGGTGTCGTGCTGGTGCGTACACGCTACATCATCATACGTGCGAAACAGAGCACCTCGGCGGGAATCACAAAGAGGAACCGATGTTGGGACCTCGGGGGTGACAAAAGGAGGCTTGGCGCGCGCCAAAGACGGGGGGGCTGCTGTTTGGTACCGGTGCTCGCCGATGACAGAGGGTCTGCTGCTTTGTTTGTGTGGGGTTGTGGCATATTGTTCGAAACGGATGACTTCAAAATTGAAAGAAAAAAAAGAGAGAAAATACTTGGTAGGAAGAGGAGTGAAAAAGGGTGAGACAGACGGGCAGATAGAACACAGTCGAGCTTCTGTGACAGACCACAGAAGACACCGTGGAACTGGGTGCCCGCTTCTGTCTGCACGATCCATTATTGTTCTTACAGTTGTGGTTTCCGCCATTACTGTGTTGTGTGGTCGTCAAGTCGGTGTCTCGTCTGCAGGTCACACGCAAAAAACAAAGTAAAAATAGACCACACCGAGTCGGCCATGAGCCTGCGAAAGCACCGACGAAGAAGAAACGGTCGTGCACCATTCGCAAGTGGCCAGCTATTTCGTCTACTGTAGTGAGTGGCGCCTGTCCCCGGTCCTTGTCCTGTGCATACATATATTCATATTATACCATGCCGCGTGTCCGGGGGAGGGGGGTACTCAATTCGTGCATGGCCGTAGTCGTACGACCATAGACCCTCGCATCCCTACTATGCCGGGACGGAGCACGACGGGTTTTCACCAACCAGGGCTTGGACTCGGCCATCACGAGCAGCAGTCTTAGACCTTGAGCGCACTTTACCGAGGTGTTCGCAAGTTCTGTTTGAAAGGTTGCACCCTGTCGGGACGCAGGCATAGCGTCGCCAAACTCCGAGAAACGCGGTACGATCACCCGTCCTTCAAGAGCGTGCAGCCATACAAGTATCATCGCGCTGTCTGCGCGTGACGCCCATCTTCCCACGCTGCAGTTCGGACACATCTCCTACCCGGGCTGCTTCGTGTGGTCGATGGTGTAAACATCATGCGAAGTACCAAGTATTTATAGTTTCGTCGCTTTTTTCCGCCTGAAGTCTCGACGGGGCTAATCGCTTCGTTCCTCCGTATGCGCGTTTGTTTCGCCTTGTTGTGTTTGTTGCGGTGTTACGTGCGTAAACGGGTTGAAAAGCGCCACGCAACGAAAAGTTCCGTGTATGCTCAAAACTGTGGTGGAATTCAAAGCTTGTTCAAGCAACGCCAATAAAATCATCGCAAAAACCTCAAGCACGCAGCAGATGGTGTGTCGAAGTGGACAGCACCCCTCGACCCCCCCCCACCTGCCCCAATGCGGTTGCTTCCTTGATCGACCCTAACCCTTCGATGCCGAGAAGTATCCCAACACAGACCGTAGCCGACGCTTAACAAGGATTTTCTGCACACGGGGGGGGGCGCTATCTAACCTTCCTTCTGGAAGCCATTTAGCGCGCTTTCACTGAACAAATGCAGTGACAGACCCGACATCGACGGTGGCCTCTTACGACTCCCATAGATGTCGCTCCCCCCTCTTTCCTGCGGTGCGCCCCGGCGCAACTCACTGACGGGCACAATCCCGTCAAAACCACGATCCCCTACGCCAAGTCTCCTCAAACCTCAAACCCTATATTCACCAGGTTTCAATCGCGCGGCGTGACTACTTAGGGGTGCAGTGGGCAGGGTTACGGGCACCACCGCCACTAACGGGCCACTGCTCCTTCTATACCACCAAACGGAACGGTAGTGAAGAGTACCAGGTAGTCATCAGCGCCTCCCTCAGGACAGCAAAAGATCAACACACCGGACATTTGCCAACAACAACATCCAGCAATTGAAATCGTTTGCAGCCGGTAGGTAGTCCCCGCACCTAAAAAAACATCACACAAAGAGTCGCACTATATTTAGGCATCGCGGCCTTACGTGTCGCTCTGACACGCATCGCGATGTACGCGAAATCGCGATCGCGATACACGCATCACGGCACAAATGGCATCGCAGTACGCATCGCATCGGCCCGCACATCGCATAGCGGTACACATCGCATCGCGATACGCGTTCTCATCGCATCGCGGTACAGGCGTCGCGATCTTCGCTGTACCCAGGGCAACTGCAGCAGCAGCAACAACAACAGTAACAACAGCAGTGGCAGCAGCAGCAGCAGCAGTCAGGAAGCAAGCGGCAGCAGCAGCAGCAGCAGCAGCAGCAACGACAGCAGCAACACCAACAGCGGCATCAGCAGTGACGACGATAGCAACTACAACGGCGGCAGCAACAACAACAACAACAACAGCAACAACAGCGGCAGCAGCAGCAGCAGCAGCAGCAGCAGCAGCAGCAGCAGCAGCAGCAGCGCTCCGGCTCGAAAACGTCGCGGACAAACCGCCGCGGCATCGGCTGCTGTAACACTTGCACAAGATACCGGCGGCTCTTTCTTGTTTTTTCGCTTGCCGTTTTGCGTGCTTGCTTGCTTTCTATTTGCTTGCTTTTATTCTCGCTTGCTTTTATTCTTGCTTGCTCTTTGCTTGCCTTTCACTTTGGTTTGCTTTGCTTGCTTTTCGCTTTCGCTTGCTTTGCTTGCTTTTCGCTTTCGCTTGCTTTCCTGATTTCGCTTGCTTGCTCACGTTCTTGCTTGCTCTTTGCTTGCTTGCTCTCTGCTTGCTTGTGTGCCCTATTCTTGCGTGCTTTTTGCTTGCTCACAGCCGGGGAGAGGCGACGCCACATACATCCGACAAAAAAACGACAAGGGCGTACCGCTAAAGGAAATAGGGGACCACCGCCTGCCGTTGTTGCGCCTTATACGACGACTCCTCAACCTGCAAGGGAAGCGGAAAGCATGGCGACCGAAACACACAACGTGGAAGACATAATCAGGACGTGGGCATAGTACTGTAGCCATAGAATGGGTGGGGGGGGGGGGGGCGCAAACGGGGTGC
>JAYJME010004067.1:0-11331 GCA_036873775.1 Costaria costata
AAATCTTCAAACAGAAAGACCATGTCGAATATCATAGTCCCGATGACAGCCGTGAAGTACGACTCCAGCCGGGTGCAGTTCCCGGTTTACGTACAGCCCAAACTTAATGGGATTCGTGCGCTAGTTAATCTCAACACAGGCACAGTACAATCCCGCCGTGGTGAGTTCTGGCAGCCTGCGATGGTCAAGCGGTTTGTTCAGGATCTTCAACGGTTTCCGGATCTTAAGTACCCTGTGGTTGATGGCGAATTCTACGTGCACGGCTGGAGCCTTCAACGTATTGCCGCAGCTATGACTGTGATTCGCGAACAGCCTACAGAAGATAGTCTATTGATGGAGTATCACATCTATGACTGTGTTGGGCCTAAAGCTTATAACGAGCGGCATATCGAGACGGGCCTATCATTTGTTAGTGTGCATAGTGTCGACACCCTCAAAGTCTACACGCACGCCGACCTCGACGCCGCCCACAACCGCTGGCTCTCTCAGGGTTATGAGGGCTCCATGATCCGCATTCCGTCGGCGCCGTATATCCACAATAAAACTGAAGCGCTTATGAAGCGCAAGAAGCGGCAAGATTTCGAGGTCCTGGTGACCGGCGTAATTGAGGGCCTCGGTAAGTACAAGGGCATGCTCGGCGCGTTCAACGTAGAGGATCCCGTTAAGGGCCTAAAGTATAAGGTGGGCAGCGGCCACTTGACTAAGGACCAACGACAGGAGTATTGGGATAATCCGCCGGTGGGTAAGTGGATCACCATCTCGACTGAGGCCGGCGTTAGTGACAAGGGCATTCCGGTGCAGGCGCAGTTCGAGTGTGTTAGGGATTATGAGGGATAATACTATGCCAAGAAAAGTTATACAGATTGCAACTAATGGAGGCGGTCATCAATACTATCCTTGCATAGTTGCACTATGCGATGATGGGACTATCTGGGAAAAGAACTATGATAAAGATGGCTATAAGCGTTGGGATTTTATTGATGAAGTTCCTCAAGGTAGCCTAGAAGATCTTGATTTAATGGAAGCTACTTGTGTTTATTGCGGACTAGCTAAACGCAATAAGTATATCGCTTGCTCTAGCTGCGGTGGCAAACAGAACAAGGAATAGTTATGACTATTACATTCTTAGAATACCGAGAAGCTCTGCGAGGATTACCCAAGAATTATCCTAGTGATAGCCATCCTATTTGGAAAGTTCCTCTGCGGCCTAGGCATGCCATGGCGATAGGAGATCCTATTCCAGAACTAGAACAGCTCAGAGTGCTTTCATTTAAGTTGTGTAGAATTAGGCATAGTGATGGTAAGCATTACACTGAAGAGTACTACTGGGAACCTCAAGCTACCATAGTTCCATGCTCCGAATAACTACCGCCTACAAGCTCGCCGGCACCAAGTCCTATCGGCGTGCGGCATCCCAACTATTCCGCTACTTTGGCACCAATCTCCAGAACCCGTCGCACACGCTTATGTCGTCCTGCGTGCCGGACGACGGCTGTGTGTTCTTGCAGGCGGACCAGTCCGGCGCTGAGGCGCGCTGTGTGGCGTTCGAAGCGGATGACGGCAACTACCGCCAGCTGTTCGCGGCCGGCATTAAGCCGCACACTTATCTCGCTCTTCAGATCTTCATCGAAAGTTTCCGTGGCGACTTTCCACGGGAGCGCTATTACTTCAAGAGCCCACTACAGCTAAAGGCCCTCCCCGAATGGGCCGCGCTAGACGATAAGATCAAAGCGGCCAAGCGCGAGTACGCTCTCGGTAAGTTGACCGCCCACGGTAAATCGTACGACATGGGCACCCGCACTTTCCAGCTTAACGTCCTCGAACGCTCAGGCGGTAATATCCGCCTGACCTTCGCCGAGGCTAAGCACTACTTAGAAATGTTCGAGGTACTATTCCCGGAGGTAATCGCATGGCAACGCAAGATCAAGGAGCAAATCTACCAGACCCGCCTTCTTCGGAATCTCTTCGGCCATCCGCGCGAATTCCATGGGCGTATGAACAGTGGCCTTATCCGCGAGGCGTACTCTTTTATTCCGCAATCGACGATTGGGATAATCACGTCGAACGCGATATGCGCGCTGAGCGAATACATCGAAAGCAACTCTTTAAGGACATGGGATATCTTAAATGACAAGCATGACAGTATCCTCGTCCAATGCCCAGTTGACGACGCGCCGCACTGTGGCCGCAAACTCCAAGAATTTCTCGGCTGTGACCTAGTCTCTAGCACAGGTTTACCTTGGCGGATGGAAACAGAGCTGTCCATATCTTACGATAACTGGGATAGCATGAAGCCCTACAACCCTAATGACACCCCTTGAAGCGTGGACCGAATACACCGCGGATCTTCCATCACCCCAATCTTATGTTGATTTTGGATACCTTTACCTGATCACGTCCGCCCTCCAACGCCGCGTGTGGTACTATGACGACAACCGGCTTTACTGTAATCTGTACGTTATCTTCGTCGGCAAGCCCGCTTTGGGTAAGGGACTAGTCTTATCAAGGGTGAGCGAACTCCTCAAGTATCATCGCGACCCAAAACGGCCCAAGATTCTTATCCCCGGCGGACACGAAGAGGGTTACTTGTTTCCGGTCGGCGCCGACTGTTCGACATTCGAGCAACTCCTAGTTGAGTTATCACAGGCAATCTCGACGATGCTTGTGCCGGGTCCTAAGGGCGCGAGCATTCCTTATAACCACCGCTCGCTCGCGTTCGTCCTCGAAGAGCTATCCTCACTCTTTCGCGCCCACAAAGGCGAGGTAGTTAAGCTCTTGCTGCGCACCTACGATTGTAATGACTATGACTACAAAACAAAGCACGGCGAGCCGGACTTGATCAGAAGGTGCTGTGTGAACTTCCTAGCCGGCACGCAGATGGACTTCTTGCAAGAAGCCCACGACCTCAAGATCTTCGGCCAGGGATTCTCGTCACGTACTATTTGGCTCTTCGAAACAGCAAGGAGGTTTACAAAGTTCCACATCGAGGGCGACGCCAACAAGAAGCGCGCCGCCAAAGCTGTCCTGCTTGAGCACGTTAAGCGTTTATCTACCATCTACGGCCAACTCACCTACAGCGACGAGTGCTACAAGTATCTGGAGAACTGGTACATCAACGAGAATCTTCAGAAGGAAACTACAGCCGGCCCTAGGATGGAGGGCTATTATGGCCGCAAGAAAGTTCACGTCCTGAAGTTAGCCGCCGCGATCCATTTCGGCTACGCTTACGACTTGGAGATTACCTTAGACGACGTGAAGAAGGCACTGGAAATGCTAGACCAGATTGAGCCGCGGATGGTCGCCGGGCTTAACGTCGTCGGTAGGAATAAGCTCACGCCCTTCAGCCGCGAGATCCTCACGATGATCGAGGGTTGTAAGGCTCTAGGAGCTAGGTACGCCACGTTGATTGACGCCTTCCACGCCGACCTATCAGTGCAGGAGATGGACAGTTTGCTGAGCGAGCTAACCATTATGGGCCGCATCACAGAGGCGGAAGACAGTAACGGCAAGTTTTTTGTAGCACAACGATAACTAATATGAATGACCTAGTACATGTAATCGTCGGTAAAGATGAGCGGCAAGTCCTCGATTGGGGCCTTGAACAGTCGGAGAAAGTAAGGAAGTCGGCAGTGATAGTGAGGGACGCTCGCTCCTTGGAGAACATCAAGCCACCCGTCGCCATCATACTTCTTAAGTATTGGTGGGAGCGCGCCGACTACGACGCCGTGAAACGCAATCTCGCTAGTCTACTGCGATGAAAAATACCGAAGCAATCACCTTCCTTGTGCGGGAGTTCCACAAGGCGTTCTTTGTCCACGATTACCACTTTCACGACGCACCCATTAAGGTCGCCATACTGCGATGGGATCTTATACAGGAGGAGTTCCAGGAGTATTGCGCGGCGGGCGAAGATCGCGTCGCTAGGGTTGACGCGCTCGCCGACCTCGCTTATGTTACGGCCGGCACTTGCCTCGCGCTGGGAATTAAGGTCACACCTTATACTACGGCGTTGCCCGTGCCGCGTCAGGCTAATTCCTGGCTCCCTCTCGCATCGGAGGTTATGCGCGTGCAGGTTGAGCTTAACAAGTCGGCGCTGTGCCAAACGGGGCTCACTAGGGATCTCAACAACCTATTCCAGCGCCTCGACGACACCGCCCGCATCCAAGGCTTCGACCTACTCGAAGCCGTTGAAGAAGTCCACCGGTCGAATATGACCAAGCACTGGACCGACGAGCAGGTCGATCACGATATGCCCATTGAGTGGAACTATCGGCAATATGCATCGAATCGTAATGTGGTCTACAGAGAGGATGGTAAAGTGATGAAACCCAAAACTTACAGCAAAGCTAAACTTGAGAGGTTCTAAGTATGACTACCTATACTATCGGTAAGAATGTATACGATATTGACTTCGAAGCCGACACTAGGACCAAAGTTATTCGTTTCCACATTTATCGCAAGCGAGCCCAATTGCCAGACCACGATTTCCCGTGGCACAAGTTTCCCGATATGCTCGGTAATATCGGCGAGGGCGGCTGCTCTAATTGGGAAGTTCGCAGTTTAACATTCGAGGGCCGCGCCGAACTAGCCGATCTTCTACTGCTGCCAAACAAGTGCATGGACATCTACAACGAGGTGATGATTATAGAGCCTCTAACAAACATACCTCCTACCTAAAGCAAAAGGGCCACTCAATCGAGTGGCCCTTCTACTTTACCTTCTTAGCTCCAGCTGCCCTTCTTTATTGAACCGAGGTTCTTTGGGCTTTATCTTGCCAGCCTCTCGGGTGATTATTCCCTTGAAGCGATTGATGCCCATCTGCTTTTCGAGGTCTTTCTTGTACTCCTCTCCGCCTGCGCCAGGGCCTTTTAACCGGTTGAGGAACTCATAATATCCCGGCTCCTCGAACTCATTAGGCGCCGTAGGAACTGGCTTGCCTTCAAGTGCCCGTTGGAACATCTCGGTAGCTGTGTCGCGCAACTCATCGGGCGTATCGGCGTCGCGGAACTTCTTGTTAATCATTAGCGGGTTAGCTCTCTGCGAGAGGATAGGCGCGCGCTCGCCCTTCTCGATGCGGTTGTACATGCCCTGCTCGCGCTTATTACTCTCAGGCTGGAAGGGCTCCGTCAGCAGGCGATAGTCCTGCATCACGCCGCGGGCGAACGAATTAAGGAGTACAGGGACATCCTCACCCTTCAATCCATTGTCCGCCGCCTTCTCGAATAGCCACATCGTGTGCTCGCTAATAGCATCAGCCAGCTGCGCCGCCTGCGTGCGCGGCCCATAAGCCTTTACGCCACTCGTAAGGTTAGCGAGTTGCGCGGCCAGTTGTGTGGCAAATCCGCCGAGATTAGCCGCCGATGCTTGGTTCACCAGATAGCGGGCGGCTTCAGGATTGTCGAGGTTGAACCACTCTTCCCACGTCATATCGGAGGGCTTCTTGTTGAACAGGAGTTCGCGCAACTCGTTGGCCGCCGCAGCCGTCAACAAGCCGCCAGTGGCCATCTTCAACATGGGCTTAATATCGCCTTGGCGTAGAGCGCGGCCCATGAAGTCTATCTGCCTGTTAGTTTGGCCGATGGCGAAACGAGATAGTCCGAGGAGTAGTCGTGCCGGCGCATTATCACTACCGCTAACAAGCCACTCCGGAAGATCCCGGACATCGTAACTACTAGTAACATTCTTCTGCACGCGATTCGCGGCTTCCTTAATCACCTCATCAGCTGGTCGTGTGAACGGATCTTTAATGTCCAGCCTCTCGAAGAACTTCGCATCCTTACGCGCAAGTGCCGCATCTGCTGCGTTCTCACCCGCGAGTGAACCTATTAATCGGGTGAAGTCCTGCGCCGCGTGAAGACCCGTCTTGGTGCGGTAAGAATCTACCAACTTAAGCGCGATATCCGACAACTTGCCGGACGCGTACTGCGTACCTAACTCGGGGTTGCTACGGTAGAAACTAGGGATATATCCCTTCTCCCTAGCGCGGTCAAACGAACCAGTCGATAGGGCTTCGCGAAGAGCCTTCGACATAGAGACAATATCGGTCTGAGCCCACGTCGTCGGCAAACTGGCCAAGACGTCAGTGATAGCTGAGCCGTGCTGCACGATACCTCCGCTCGCGAGCGAGTTAAGCTTGTCAAACATGTTCATGTTCGGCGACACACTCGCTTGGAAAGACATGAGCGCCCGTTGAACGTTCTGTGCAACAGCCGGATTATCCCTTACAATGGGTAGCTCAGGATGAACGCCACCACGCGAGTCGTCAAGAATACCGCGCAAATTGGCCATCTGCGGATCCTGCTCGATGATCTTACTCATCGCCATATCTGCCGACCACTTATTAAGGTAACTCAGCCAGGATTCAACCGGCGGACGCAGCCACTCGCGCGGATAATTGACACCTTCCGGCTTACGAAGCGGGCCGAAGTCAATCTTACCATCGACGATAGTGGGCTTCTCATCCGACAAGTTCTGATAGATTTTATTGGCCTCGTCAAACGAATAGCCTTCACCAAGTAGATGCTTAACGAGCTTGTCGCGAGTGGGAATGTCGCCATCTTTGAGCTTCTTCCAGATATCCTCGCGGAGCATCTGCGGCTGGTAGTGCTCGTCGAACTTACCGGGGCGATAAGCGGATCCTTCCTTGACGTAGGCGCCTTCCTTATTTTGCGTCAGCCTCGTATGGAGGGCGATCTCGTTAAACGCATCGACGGCGCGCTGTTGTTCCGGCGTTAGGCGTATGGGAGAAACGCCGAACTCGCTCATGTCGGCGCGATACTCCGCCGCCGTCGCTAAATCCTCGGGCTTCACGCCCTTTAGTCCTCGCGACAGAATGCTCTGCGCCTCATAGTTATACTGCTCGCGCTGCTCGGCGAGTTGCTGTATTTTATTGGACGCGTATTTGCCGACTTCGCCCATATCCCGCAACCTACTTACGGCGGAGGCTATAGGCTTGCGGGCGAACGTAATCACACGCTCGACGCTATCCGCGACTTCCTTCGCGCCCGGCACGTTGACGAAGCCCTCTTGCGAGCGGCGCTTAGGGTCGAGCTTGAAGCCGCTGCCGATACCGCCAGTAGAAGATTTACGAGAATTTCGGCTATACGTTGTAGTACTATCACCCGCTGACTTAGTCCACTCACTATTATTATTTAGATAAGTCCTAAGCCTCATGATATACGGCTCTTTACTAGGACCATTAGGTATTTCAATTGATCGCACATTATCCCTAAGTTTCTCGACTTGAGATACAATAATGCGCTCAGTACCTCCTCCAGTAGCTTCAACAAAAGCATTCCCAGGTTTACTCTTTGTAGGCGTACGTACATCTAATCCATTAGGATCCAGTTCAACTATGATACCACTTGCATTCTTGCCCTGTCCCTTAGCCAATGCCTTATCAGTAGCTGCATACAAATGAGGAGTTCCGTAAGGAGATCTAGAAGATACTCCAGGATCTATCATAGCTGCCGCATCAGCAGGACTAACTTCTCTAAATAAACCAGCGGATTTATCTACAGAGGAACCTCCGCTGGTAGCAGGTTCACCTGTTTTTTCGGCAGCCTGCTTCGACCGAAGAGCTTCGAGGCGGGCGGATTGCTTCTCATTAAGCATCCCGCTTTCATCCGCACTCTCAAGCACGCCAAGTTCGCCGCGCTCGCCCTCCGTTAATGGGGTTACTTCCGGAGGAGCTTCCTGCTTCTTGATAGAGGACTTCTTCTTGGCGATAGGCGTAGGCTTAGGAGCCTCCGACACAGGAGCAGCTTCAACTGGTAATTCCGCAACCACAGCTTTAGCCTTCTCGGCCTTGCGCTTGGCGATATAATCCGCGAACAGCTGTTGTTGCGCAGCTTCCGCAGCGGCAGGATCCATCTGTGTCTGGTCCATAATGGACGAAGACTTCTTCGCGATAGGAGTGCCGCCCTTAGGAACTTCTGGTGTCGTAGTAGGTGTAACCCTCTCAGTTATTACATCCTCAAAGGGCTTAACCTCGACAGTAGCGTCCGGCGCCAGCTTCTTTGCCGCGGCAACAGCCGCCGCCACATCACTAGCGCGCACGACTTCGTCCTGGACTACCGATCCATCGCGCAGGCGAACCGTGACGGCCATATCTCCTCCGACGGGCTTAGAATCCTGGGACATCCCAAGATCCTTGCCGCCCTTGCCGGCGTTAGAAGCGGCTACTGCCGCGGCAGGATCTACTTTCGCCGGGTTAACCAGCAAAGTGCCCTCGGCGACAGGAGCCTCCACTAGCGGAGCCTCCACAACGGGCTTAACCTCGCCCTTCGTGACGAGTGTGGCGGCCTTAGAGCTATTCGGATCGGAGGTAAGTTCTGCCTGTGCGACGAGCGTCTTGGGCTTCTCGGGCACAGTGACGCCTGTCTCTACTGACTTCTTTATAGCTTGGGCGGCGGCTTTACGGTCGTCGCTACGCTTAATGAAAGACTCCCTCTTTGCCAAGAGGGTTCCACCGGCGGGTTGTTCGACGACAGGCTCTAGTGTAGTAGTTTCCGGAGATAGCTGTGCAGCAAGCGGCGACTCGCCGCCAATACGCTTAGGTGTGGGATAACCAGTCTGCTCGCCGAGCGCACCATACTCATTACTGGCGCGCGGCTCATTCTGATAAGCATTAGGATTCTCAAGCGCCTCTTTGCTCGCGGCATTCTTCAACTTGAGCCGTTCCTCGACATACTTGCCTAGTTGCTTGGCGCCTACAAGACCATCCGGCAACGTGATACCAGCTTCCTTAGCCTTCGCGGCTATGAAGTCCATCGCGTCTTTTTCGGCGGCCATCACGGCGTTAGCCTTTGCAGTGCGCGCCTCGACCTCGGCGATATGATCGGCCTGCGCTTGTGCGGCGACAAACGCGTCGGCGTCGCGTTGGGCGGCGAGATCGGCAGCGGCTTTTTGCGTGCGGGCATCAAGCGCGGCTTGCTCCTGTTGGCGAGCGGCGGCCACTTGATCCGCCTGTTTAGCCAAAGCCGCTTCAGGAGCTTGCCTAGCCTTGATAGACGCGATAGTAGACTCGACATCCCGCGAACCTAGGATGGCGTTATAGTCTTCCTGCGTAAGCTTAAGCCCGCTCTTCACCAAGCGCGCAGTAGCCTTAGCCCGCGCATCGCCGGTCGAGAGCACTTGGTCGGGCGCCTCGCTAATCGCGCGCTGCCACTGCGCCGGATCGACCTGATAGCGATACGGCATTAGCTGCTGGATAGATTCCTGCGGAATTCCCTGCGCGATAAGCTTGTCGACCGTAGCTTGGCGCACAGCAGGATCATCAACGCCGGCGCGCACTTGGGTCATCAACGCCCTAGTGTCACCCACACCTTGCAGTTGCGGCGGCGTATTAGGCGCATCAACGGCAGTCGGCGCCGACAAGTTGTCGCTGCCGGACATCTCCAATAGTGGCTTGGGCTGCATAATCTGCGTGGACTTACTCTGTAGTCCGCCGCCTAGACCGCCCATAAGACCGCCGATAACGGCGGCCTCGCCAAGACCTTGCTTATATGGAGTGCCCTGCGCGTAGCTCTCATCGGCGAGGACGTTCTGCGCAAACTGACCGGCGACATTACCGGCGATACCTTGGCCGGCGCCTTTAACGGCGGCTTGAAGGAGAGGCTTACCGGCGACGCCAACCATTGGCAGCGCCATAGTCGCCGCGTCAACACCGCCAGCTAGTCCGGCGGTAATAGGAGAGCCGCCTTGATTGCGTACGTCACCATAACGGGATATGCCTGCAAGCTCAGCCGCCATTGGAATGCCGGCAGGTCCAAGCGCCAGCGGAGCAGCGCCGCGAATTATGCCACCACCAATACCCGCCACTTTCTCGGCTGTAGTACCGCGCCGTGGTACACTCTCCAGTGCGCTAACAGCGGGCTTAGCGAGATTAGATAGTAAAGCCCCTAGTGCCATCTGCGGAACTTGAGAGCCCACAAAAGCTTGGCCCAGTTGCTGCGGTAGTGCATTACCAATATCTTGCACGCCACGAGCAAATCCGCCGGCGATATCCTGCGGCGCCCGTGCGATAGGATCGAGGAACGCGGCAGCGGCGCCGGGCATTAGCTGAGACTGCGAAGGCTGGAACGGCACCACGCTATCCGTGTCCGTGTCGTAAGCAAACGCGTCAGGATTCTGACCCGCTTGCTGTAGCTCGGCACGCCGTCCAGGACCTAAAGGTTGAAGTGGCATAGTGATTAGTAGTTACCGGAACGAGGAGCAATCGGCGTACGAACAGAAGGCGCAGCAGGTCCGCGCATAGGAACTCCGCCGGGACCAACTTGTCCTACACCCGGCTGCAATGGTTGACCAAGCCCAATATTTCGCAAGAACTCAGCTTGTCCTTGCTGCGCTGCTAGCTGTGTAAACGTATTGCCAAAAGCTTTAGTCATCTGCGGATCAGTAGCCGACGCTAAGTTAATACCAGCTGGCCCAAGTACGCCTGCTTGCGCCGGCGTTAGACCCATTGGTACACCAAGCTTCTCGGACATCCACTGTGGGATAGGACTGTAGAATCCGGCATCGCTGAGCCTCTGTTGCTCGTAGCGAAGCGGAGCTACGGTACGATCCATCGCAGCGGTATTATCCAGTATACTAAGTTCCTTACGAGCACCTATATCAGTACCTTGCATACGCTCACGCAAAGACCGGTCAGCCATAGCTTGGCTGCCTTCAAAGTCTAAGCGACCGGCTTGCAATCCGCTTTGATGTTGCTGTTGCTTGTCCTGTTGTAAAGCTTCAGCAGCGGTTTGCAATTGCTGCATCAACTTCTGCAAATCGTTGCGCTCTTTCGCCTGTGTATCTTGTGAGGTGATCTGACGATTAGCGGTGGCATTAGCCTGCTGCCCGCGAAGCGCCGAATTGTAAGATTCTTTGCCCGAGAGGATATCGCCCGCCGACCCGATACCATTAAGAAGTTTTCCCCAGTCCATAATAATTAGTGTTAAATTCCTGCAATACCGCCAGCAATAGCACCGATACCCTGGCCAGTCATGCCAATAACTTTGCCGGATTTATCAAGTGCCGACTCAAACTGGCGCTGCTGATTCCCGAATACGCCCGACATGAAGTTGTTAGCCGTGTTATAAGCCTGATCGCCCTTGCCTTGCTGGACGCCGGTGAATAGATTAGCACCCTGATTGGCAACGCCCGGCCGTTTAGTGGCGATGCCGTAGCCATCCACACCGCTACGGAGGGAGGAGAGGCCCTGCTGCGCGGAGGATAGATACTGGGCAAAGCGATTCTGCTTTTGTCCCAAGGCGTCGCCGAACGTCATCGCGCTTGTGGCGGCGTTAAGCCCGCCCGGCAAGAAGGTCTGACCCGTACGACCAAGTC
>JAYJME010004068.1:0-11330 GCA_036873775.1 Costaria costata
TATAGGTTTTGGTGTCTACAGTAGGCTCTATTGTGTCTACAGTAGGTCCTATTAACTATGGACCAAATATTGTTAGCAAACATAGGGAAACGTATAGGTTTTGATTTCTACAGTAGCTCCTATTGTGTCTACAGTAGGTCCTGTTAACTATGGTCCCCCGTAAGAGTACCGCCGCCTTTTTTGCTGGGATTTGAGAGGTTTGTCCCGTCGTGCGCAATAATCGAGACAGCGATTTATCCTTGCGCGGCTTTCTCTCGTGGCGTTTTCTTATTCGTCCCCACGGCTTCGTGTATATATACCGCTTGTGCCTCGCAGGCCGTTCGGCATGTCGTGCGGCTCGCCCAGAGTCAACGCGAAGCTCTACCCGACGGTGATGGGCGAGATGGCGAGAGCCCTCCGCCCTGGCACGGGGCGTGCGGTCCTCCTGGTGACTCAGCCGCATCTCCTCGGCCTGCCCGAAATACAGCGGGAGCGCCCGAAAGACAACAAGAAGAAGCGGTTTAAGGCAATGAAGCGCCCCCACGAGAAGGGAACCAAACCTCCGGAAAGTGAGGGTCGTGACGGGGAAAGCATCGGTTGCGGCGATGTTTCCGGCGGAGCGCAGCAAGCGGACGGGAGGAGGGCGCCCTGTAACAAAGAGGGAGTGGGTGAGCAGGCTTCCTCCCGCGATTTGAAATCGACAGCCCCGGAGGGAGTAGCTTTCGTGGAGGCTGGCGGAGGCGGGAGCGCTGTCGCAGCGCCACCGCCGGCGCTTTGGCAACTCCGGGCCCGACATGCGGTGAACATCGGCGGCTTGATTTCTTGGTTGTTGGTTTTAGGGCGGACCGACGAGCCGCCGCCGCCGCCGCGTGCAGGCCGACGGAACCGTTTTGTGGGGATGAAGTCGTACTGTAAGCGCAGAGAAAACGGGCGCCTCGTTAAAGAGGTTCGGGATGGGGGCGGCGAACTTGCAGAGGTTTCCAAGTCGACCCTCTCGTAGTCATGCCATCTGTAATATATACTCGTACTGCTGTAGTCGTATTTTTTTTGTCATCTGTAGTAACTGATCGGCGTCAATACTATAAAGAAATGGAACCACCTGTTGTCAACATTGGTGACCTGATCTATATGATGAGGTTTTGTTCACGACCGAAGAAGTGGGAGTTCAAACGCTGGATTTTTCCTGGCGCTTGAGTCGAGGAAAGCGTACGATAGCGTGTAACTGCATTTTTTCTACTTTTTGCTACTTTCTTAGGTGAGGGTGAGGCAATTTTCACGCGCTCTTTTTTTCTAATAAGATGGGCAAATCGCACTTCCACTGTTTGGACCTGTAGGTTTCTACTCAAACGACTCTATAACTCGACGAATGCAACCAAAACGCGACGCACTTCAAATTCCACTTACCGGGCCGTACACACAGCATGTCGCTGTTGGCTTGAGAGAAAATATAATACCTGCCACAATTTTCCTGATGGACAATGTTGTTCTTGAGGGAAATTTCTGATTTGATTGGAAACCCTTGGTCGACCGTCGTTACTCAGGTCGTCACGGCACCTTCCAGGCAAAAATCAACTTGGCCGTGGATCATGAGTTTTCACGCTTATTTACAGCTGTTGCTGCTGGCTTATCTAGCATATCGCTACTGGCTTGCACAGCGTATCGCTGAGTGCATGTGCAGCCAAGAGTACGAAATGGCGCATTAGGTAGTATTCTACCACTGTACGATCTCAGCAACCGCATTGTGCTCTGGGTTCCGACGACTCCAAACAAGCCCAAATATGACAAATGTACTCTTGCTGCGATCCAAACAGGCCCAAATATGAAAAATGTACTCTTGCTGTGATCTTACCCTCTCACCAAAAGTCACATTGCAACACCTTCAAAACAGTCTCGGTACGAGCAAGTACCAGTCACCCTGAGACTAAAACGATCAACGAAATAGGCAGAGAGGCGCGCATTCACAACGGCATGCTCCTCCTGTAAGCCTCAAACGAAACGAATAAAAGCGAACCCGCCGCCATCTTGCTTGATGGCTGTGTGGCCAAAGCCGTCCCACACAAAATCCCAGCACCTCCACTTAGTCTTAATGTGTTACAAACACAACAAGCTCACACCTAGACTCCACCCAAACTTGCTACATGCTGTTGCTGCTAGGTTATATAATATGTATACGTGTCCGTCGCCAAGTCTTGCCTTTCGTGTATACCATGTCTCTGCTTTGCGTGAGAGGGCAAATATATCGTCCCCTTCCAAGCTCCAAAGCCTATCGCTTGCGTGCCATGTGGAAGGTCAGGGCGGGCCGCTTGACGGGCGGTCAGCGCAGTAAAACATTCCTCACCCAACCTTCCAACAAAGACGAAACTGCTGTGCAGAAAGGGCAGCGGCGCCATTCGGCCTAAGCCACTGGCTTCCACGCAAAATCGTCCAAAAGAAAAGTTATTTCTGTACGCATGAGTATAAGAGGAGGGCACGTGCATCCGAATACGACCAACAACGTCAGTCAGCGTACTGCTCGACTTGATGTTTTCAAGTTTTTCCGGGGCATCATCGGCCTTTCCAGCTGCGACTTCAACCCCCCCGCCCCCCCCCGCAAGACTGCTGATCACGCAACCTGCAACCTCAAGCAATGGTTGCCGTCGAAACCTCGACGACACACTGCTACTACTGACTGCATCTTGTCTGCTGTTGCCCGCCTGCCTGTGCGTATCACTGACTTGATGCAAGCAATGCCACCGAACGACGCGTCGCGACGAGCGATTTTCCCCCAACCCCCCCCCCCAAGGCAACCACGCATGGTTAAGCTATGCTGCCTTGTAGGTCTTTGCTCCATTAGCACGGTTGCCGCTTCCGTTGGGTTTCTTGGTGTAGCTCGACACGTAGAACTTGGCGAACAGGAACAGCAGCGAGAGGATGTACCCGGCGTATATGATCACGATGCGGGGAGGGTACGAGGTGCACCTAGTGTGGAGGAGAGACGAAGAGCGAGCGGGGGTGGACAGGTGGCAGGTAAAGGTCTTCGAATACCAGCATACCAGTATTTACGTTAGTCAAGTGAAACGCACAAAAAACAAGAAAAAACAAAGAACTTTCTCTCAACAAACCAAATTATCAACAAAACGCATAAAAACAAGAAAAAACAAAAAAAAAACATCTCAACACATCATCAGTGAAACGCAGAAAAACAAAACAATTCAAACAACTTATGTATCTCAGCAAATCATCACGCCACGCCGGGACAAAACTCAATTTAAAGCCGATAACTTCAGCACAGTGATCAAGTGCACCAATCATCATCGACCACCAAATGGAAAAAAAACGGCGGCGTTCAGCATGCAAGTCCGCCGCCCTTGATTGATGACAGAAAATAAATGGCTAGTTGAATGTTTGCAGATTGACTGCCCTTAACCGCGACTAAAAGAGGCCAGTCGCCCAGACTCACCCAGTTCCGAGAAGGTAAAAGGCCTGGGATGTCATGCAGACGAACTGAGCCATCTGTGGGGCAAACGACGACGGCGTGACGTGACACGCATATAGGGGGAGGACGTCACGGCAGAGTTATTTTCCGGTATATAGTATACCGTCAAGACAAACGTACACGCAAACCACGAATTTGGACATCACTGCGGGGCATCGAAAAGGTAACTGCCTCATGCGTAACGCACCACACGAGAGTATGCTTATTGACCCTGGATCTGTGTTACGACTATGGAGGGAGAGAGACAGAAGTGCGAAGATAATAAATTGGAATAAAATAAAAATAAAATAAAATGACAGCCACCGTGTTTTTTGCAGGGCAGGCGAGGGCGAGGCCGTGACTGCCGCAGCGTCGAGGGGTGAACCCATAACGACTGAGACTTGGGGTACCGTTGGTGGGTCAGAGCAAGAGCCATGGGTTCGGCTGTCGTGCTGCAAGGCGTCCAGCGGAACGAGCATGAGCGCGGCGTGGGCGACTCCGAGGCCAGCGACCCCCGCCGGTGGCCTCCTCTCCGATGGTCACGGAGAGAGCCCCCTGGGCGGCCGTTCTCCTTGCAGTGACGACGACTCCAACATTCCCATTTTTTGGCCTACGCCGAGGGATTGTAAGGTAAAAAACGTGCGTCGTTCGAGCCCCGACTGCAAGGAGGGCCAACCAGGGAGCTCTCTCCGTGACCATCGGGGAGGTGGCTCGGGAGGCGGCAGCAGCAGTGGCGGAGGCTCCCACTGGCGCGCCAGGGGAGGAGGTGGCTAGGGAGGTGGGGGGTATGAAAAAAGTGGCCACTCAGCAAGCGTAGGAGACTAAACGCGTCCGGTCCAGTGGCCCCATCCGTCAAGGCTCCCGTGACCTAGGGCGGTGATCGAATCGATCTGCTTGGAACAAATCGCGCGAGTGAGGCCGGGTTCGCACACCCCGTCTTCTACACACCGACGTCGTCCCCAGAATTCATGGTATTTTGTCAATTGTCTCACAAGAGAGATAGATGTGCCTTCAACAAGGGCCTGTCTGCACAAAAATATCTCGTACAATCAATCTTCCAGCTGATAATTAAACGTTTCTTCGTAGCTGCTCAGCCGGCTATGAGCAAGTGTGGTCATGATGGTGCGAACACCCCAGTCTCCATCACATTGGAAGAAAACGTGCCGGGCGTGCTTACGCATGACTGTTACAGGTGGTTCATTAATATCCCGGTTTTTACCCTGCTGATAGTATTTTTTCTTGCAGAAAAAAATGATCAATCAGAATTTTCCTTCCGAAAAAACTGACCAATGGAAAACTGCGGGCAGGAAATGCCTTCTAGCGTACGTACATGCCGTACGTACTAACATACAAAACCACCACGGCTCCTAAGAACAATATATTAAAACACTTAGGCACACTTATGCTGTGTGATCGTACTTCCACGATATATATTTTTTCCTTTTATTCCATCCCATTTACGAAGTATGATATTATTATTACATGATTTGCCATACTTCGCCAGCTTCCTCCGTTTAGTAACTCAGAACCGGGGTTACATAGAGGGCACTCCTCCCCCGACATGGATGGAGGCAAATCGAGGCAACCAACCGAACCTGCATAAGGGTCAGGTACTTCTTCCACCAGATGTCCTTGGTGTGCATGCTGACGAAGTAGTAGGTGTACATCACGGTGTGGATGAAGCCGTTGAGCACGATGGTCAGGTAAATGTCACCGTCGTACCCGGCGTTGACGTTCACCCAGTAGAACTGTAACCGTACGAGCACAACAAAGAAAACAAGGACGGGATTGGTTCAGAACTTGGGGGTGAACAAACCAGTGGAGTGTACGAGTTGTACGGGATGATTGTCTGGGAATACGTAGGCGGAATACGTAGAGACAACAGGCATGCTTCTCCCGGGGGCAATTCATATGCCCCAGGCAAGTGCTTCTAGTTCACTGTTCGTTCTGTACTCTCTACGAAATACCACAGTACATGTACACACTTCGTGTCTCTCCACCATGAGCGCCTATCCATGAACCCATCCCGGCCCGGCCCATCACACCATCTTGAGTACGGGAAAAAACTTCTGCCTGGCACCTCGATATATTGTTTAAGGTGCACAAGAAACATTCGAAAAAAGGCACTTTTTTTGGTGGTAAGACATCGACTTTCGACATAATAACACCCACCACTCAGTCCGGAAACTACAGGGCCGTTTGTGTGTTCTTATTAAAACCCCAAAGAGGCCCTTGTATTTCCGCACAGAGTGATATGACTGTTGCAGTTAAGTTAAATAGGACGAGGAGCTCGCAAACATACGATCGCTTGACAAGCTGGGATAATAGGACTATGGCCATGGCCACCAATGAGTGCGCCGAGCCACGCAAGCTAAGCAGTCCAACCGAGAGCACGCCCGCGGAGCGACAGGGAGCAAGCAGCCTGGCAGCCGCGTTGGTTGCTACTATACTCGTTCGTCTCACCAGGAAGATGGTGCAGTGGTGGTACACGTGCAGGAACGATAGCTGCCTCCACGACTTCTTGAGGACGATAAACACCGTGTCCATAAAGTCCAGCACCTTTTTGTTTGGACGGCGATGGGTTGGACAATCACGGGGCAGGGAGGGAGCGGAGGTGGTTGAGGCCGAAACAGACAAACTCAGGCTAGGGAGCTACTACTACAATTTCTCGGGCGCGTGGAGCCATGGCGAAGCGTCACGCTCCTCACAAAGGATGCAGCTTACACTTGACTACAGCACGATGCAATGAGACGTTTAAATTATCTCTATTTATCTCCTGTAATTTGTCTGGTTTGCTGGCTTGTGTGTATGTTCTGCCTGCCTTTCGTATCCAGTACGTTGGCATCGCATCGTCTACTGTAGTCTCCTTACTACATACTGTACTCGTATTGCGATGACTTATCTCTATCTCGTAGTTTGTGGCCACAGAGCTTGTATCTCTCTACATCTCTACAGCAGGGTGAACGATCAGCACGGACACTGGCTTTGCTGGATTTCGATGGGTAGAAAGAACGGTTTAACGCGAACAACGCACATAACATGGACTAGCTCGGCACGGACACTGGACTTGCTGGATGTCGATGGGTGGACACACCGGTTCAATGCGAACAACACACACACATAGCATGGACGAGCACGGTAGCCCACAGCCCCATGGCATGCACCTAGCAGATGGCAAGACAAGCAAGCGCATGCACAGTCCGCTCGGCAGGAAGACACGCTTCGTATCCCCGGTTGCATGGTGTCATGGCGTGTGAACAACAAACGGCAACAAACGGCCAACCACAACAGCACGTACCTTAGAAACGTAAAAGAGCCACAGCACGTTGGCCACCGCAGGATTCTTCGCGTCGAACGCAGCGCAAGGGAGAGCGGGGTACCCGCTGCGGTTCGCGATCATGAACGCCTCAACGCACATGTACGAGCAAAGGATGATCTGTGCGGAAGCAAGCAAGGAATAAGTTCGGAAATGCAATCATTATCAACATTTCACGGGGGGGTGACAGCGGAGAGGGCGTAACACAACACCACCACGCTTCTATATACTGCTGTGGGGTTGGTTTGGTAAATAAATAAAAAGCTCCGAAGCATCGCAGACGGAGGAGCATGCATCTCGACAAGTGTATTTGAGATTGCCGACAGCTGGCGGCGTTGATGGGATGGGATGCGGACACGATTACATTGTGTAGGTGCCGTGCTTGAGCAATATCCTCTGCTCAGAAGCAAAAATACAAAATACCGAGGCACATTGGATATTGTTGTGGTACATTACTTGCATACGGTGAGGTACCTGCTACGTGGTGCATCGAATATTACTCTGGTGTGCATTTGCTTCCACGCCGTAGCTATCATGCCTGCAAAACACAACGATTCTATCATAGCGATCGCCGTTACGCCTGTACGGACACAATGTGGGTCGTAAAAATGAAAACGCCACGCGATTGTGCTCTTGACAACAAACCATGCATACATGTCGGGAGCACACGGTGAGGTAGAATCAAATACTGTACACCACTACAAACCGGGCGAGATGCATGACGAGAAGGCGAGCGAACGAGACAGGACCCCGCGAACGAAAGCAAAAACCATCGAAAACTCAAACCTGTACCATCCAAGGGCACCGACGATAACAAAAAAAAAAAAAGACGTACACCAAACTTCTCGAGTCGCGCTCCTGCTTCCAATTCGCTCGTTGATCACCTGTACCACGTTGTAGACGAACCGCACGGGGTAGCTGTCGATGGGAGGGAGCATCGACATGATCAGCGGACCAACCGTCGCCAACACCAGGTAAGCTCCCACGATAGCCAGCGCGGAGGAGAAGTCCGTCAGAAACCATCCCTGTAGTGGCGGCGGCGGCATCGAGACAACGTTAGTGAGGCCCGCAAAGCCTGCTATTACGGGGGGGACATAATACTAACGCTCAGCACCCACCATGGACCCAAAAACCTGTACATAACGATAATTTACTGACAATATTTTTTTATGAGTACTATGTTTCCCCATACTATTAATAGGACTCCAACGCATCCGACGGGGGGGAGCGATGCTCGCGGTCGGTATCGGAAAAACAAAAACAAAAAAAACGTCGGGTAGGTAGAATATTGAACGGAGCAAGTCTGGGGTTTGTGGAGCGGGTGTTGAAAGTGGGTTCCAATCTCACCTTGATTCGTATTCGTGCTATACGTGGTGGCGACTACGCTGACTCGTGTGGTCACTCCTTCCTGTCTTTACCCTGTGGGAGACCAGCAATTAACGACCCGATACATACATCCTTGCCGTCTTGGCTCATCGCCGTGAGACTACGAACACGCTCGTAGAGCCTTGGTACCGACGCAACCTGATGGGTGGTGAAGGGGGTGATCTACGCGCACAAGTATTGGAACCGGGCCGTGCTCCAATAGTTGTGCCCGTAGATACTCCCCCTTCATCGCCCATGAGGCTGCGTCGGTACCATTGCTCTACGTCGTAGAGTGTTCGTAGTATCACGGCGAAAAGCCAAGATGGCAGCAGGGATGTGTGTATCAGGTAACGAATTATTGGTCTCCCGCAGGGTAGAGACAGGGAGGAGTGACCACGTGAGTCAGCATAGCCAACACGTACAAACTAGAAAGTCAAGAGCCGAACAAACAACAATAGGCCAATAGCCAGAACCAACACGTAACCGTCAACGCTGAATACTGTAGTCACATTCAAACATAGGAGGCGTGTTTGATTAGGAGATATAATTATATATATATATATATATATATATATATATATATATTGGATAGAGCAAGTATGGGTGAGGTTGAAACTCACGTTCAGGAGGGAAACAAGGACACGACGGGTACTACAGTAGAAGCGAAAAAAGGGGACGCGAACGGTTGCGTGGGCAGGGGCTGGCTAGCTCGAGCCTCCAGCATTGGCGAACGAACCTCCCCCCCTTCCCGTTACACGCATGGCGTCAACTTTCACCTTCAACAAACAATTAATCGGGTAGGTACGATTGGAGGCCTCCTACTCTGTTGTAGCAAACGTATTTCCGTCCAATAATATGGCCCCTGCAACGCGGTATCAATAAGTTAAGGACGGGACCGAGTCCCATTGGCTTACACGCGTGTGTAGAACTGCACCCTCGTTTCTGTACCGTCGTTCCGGGTACAAACAACTTGGAAATAGACTACCGCACTTCTTGCGAAAAAAAAACAGGGTTTAACCCTTTTCACTGGTGAAAAACAAATCGCACTCTAACTCCAAGTACGTTTTGTCCCAAAAAAACGCGGGTACGGTTCTCGATAATATCTACCAAACCATGGCGTCCATCACATTACCCCCCCGCGCTTGACGCGCTGCGCTGGGGGTGCGTACGCCTCCGACAACAAGATTACCGCTGCCAGAAAGACTGGGGGGCACGACTCTGCCGTCGTCGCCGCGTCAAAACACATATGCATGCCGGTACAAGATCGTCAGCAAAATTGCATGCTGAGACGCGCGGTGCACAGACACCTGGGCGCGTCTCTTCCATGAATCCGTCTCACTCGGTGAGAGATGGGCCAAGGATCAAGGATCAAGCTTGGGAGTTGGGAGCACGGTCGCGATGAGCTCGCGGGGATAGGTAGGTATCACCGACGCCATGGTATGGGAAGGCCCCCCTAATGACTAATTACGATGATGAGGGCTTTACAGCAGCAGTAGTACCAGTACGAGTTTTCCGGAGGAGTCTAACGGTGCACTATTAATAGGAAGGGAACATCGGCGGTTCGCACCGGGCACACAGCTATATTCCGCGATACAAACTACCAGGTACCAGGTATGGCATAATTATGTACATACCCCAGGGTAGGATAGTAAGAAATCCTAAGACAGAGTGAAGTGAACCGGGCTCCGGGGAGGGGGGGGGGGGGTCAGCTCTCGCGAACGACGTTCATGCCTTCGTCGCAAATGGTATTCGCAGCGGCTCCGAAGGACGAGGGCAATCGAAGGATCTATTTTATACTGTACCTGCTTACTATTAATAGCGGCCGGTAGGGGACAGAAAATACTGCAATGGCGGGTATATCTTGAGCATGATGTGCGGGCCTCCTTCCGTCCAACTTAGCGATATACCACTCGTATACATTGTCGTACTGCTGTACTGGCTGGGGCGTCACTATAATAGCTGGACTGGCCTCTGGCAAACTTTTCGGGTGTTCTTATCGGGGGCTGTCCACTACCCCGCTACCAGGTATCTGGCACAACAGCTTCTTGTTACTCCAGACCTCTGCGGGCACGGCACCATGGCAGCCTCGCGAGACGTGCTTGGTGTCTGTCGTGCCCTGTCTTGTTAACATACACCAGGTATATACGTATAATATTAATAGTACTATAACGTAGTTTAGTTTGCAACCTCAACCTTACGAGCAAGAAAGCTTAAGCTTCGTAATAGGGTGCACGGCGCCAAGTCCGTGATAAGCAGTCCGGCAGTACCTGGTACAGAGGAGCATACTCAGCAACACAGTGTGTAAAGGTAACCGATACAGCAGTCGGTGACATGTATCATATTCATTAAAAGGTTGTCGGAAGCGCTTCGCCTGCGATCATGTTCATATCATAGACACGCATCCTAGCCCTTGCTTGCCCTTGGCTTGTACCTGCCTTCCGAAGGCCCTACTGGTATCACCTATCATACTACGTAGTCGTACCAGGCGCTCAGTATTCATGGAACAGCAGCAGAACTACACAATTACCTATAATACGAGTGTTGTTCGTTCGTGCATTCCCCATTGAACACGTACCCGGGTACTCTGCTGACTAACCAAATGAGCTGAATATTCTTCGCGGAGGGGCACGAGTAAGCCAACTCCATCACACCGGGCAAAGTCTGTGTAGCCGAGGGTATCGTACCATATCACATGAATACTTGAAGTATGGCTTCCCCCCCACTTCTATTCATATTAATACGTGGTGAAAGTATGTACCTCGTACGTATAATATAATAGCAGGGTACCGGTATTATATTGGATTGAAACGAGGCAGGCCTCTCTGCCACGGCTGGAGACTCCTTCCATGGTTGTCTATCCTCCCCGCTTTGATATCCGATATCTCAACGAGGTGTGTGTGCAACTATGATATCAGAAAGACATCACCTCGGAAGCCAACTTAATCATGCACGGGGCGAAGTCAGTGTACCCGAATGAATACCGAATACCTGGTACCTGGTACGTATCATACCATCTCTGTAAGCATCATACCGGAATCATACGTAACACAACTTGCACCAGGCACAGCAGAACGTATTATATGACTGCTGTACCAGGTACCAGGTATTACGTTGATCTCTGTGTCGTTGCTTGTGACCACAGAGCGTGTTTCTCCTAGGGTGAAGAATTAGCACGGCCAATGGGTGCGCTGGATGTCGACGAGTAGAAGAACGGTT
>JAYJME010004069.1:0-11329 GCA_036873775.1 Costaria costata
TGTTTATCACGTCATCATATCATTGTTTCTAACGAGACAAGAAGAGGCAGGCAGGCAATAGGCAAGAGAAAAGACGTGGGCATTGGATAGAGTTTGCGAAGTTGCATTCAATTTGGCGCCAACGTCCAATGGTTTATAAGCCCGGACGGGAGACCCAAAACCAATCCCAACGTTGACAACAACAACAACAACAACAACAAACATCGACCGTAACAAGGCACCGATCTACATACCTCCGGCCGCACAGTCCGCGGTAGTCCTTGTAACCTTCCCTGCTATCTCAAGCCCGACGTTGTGCGCAACCTCCCGAGCTCGTTTTGGGTCGGAATCGAAGCGCGCCTCCTCGAGCTCGTCACATCGTCGTTCGTCGTTTTCGGTCGCCCCGTTCCGTTCACAGTGAATGCTGATGACGCCGCCAATAATGTCCAGCACCCGGTTGGCGACGGCATCGTCCGTAACCCCCGAGCGCCCGTCCTTGCACTTGCGATACAATTCCAAGTCTCCCCGAGCGCTGCTCTCTAGTGCATCGGCGTTGCCCAGCCCCAAGCTCTGGTGATTGCCCCAGAACAAATGGGCCTCCCTTCGTCCCACCGACGTGAGTCCTTGGACCTTGTTTCTCGAGCTACCGGCCCGGTAGATGTCCCCACCCCTGAACACTCCCACCCCTGGACATTTGGGGAAGTGGTGAAGGATGGCCTCGGCCCACGCTTTCTCCACAATTGTCGCTGTTGTCTGGAGCTCTGGCCGCAGCGACGCCACTGGAGCGCAGTGTGGGATAGACGTGCCGTCTCTGTCAGTGACGATCTTGACGCATGAATGCAGGGTTCGGTTCATTTTGCCGATCGGGCCCCCTTCGAAGGAGGAGGTGTGGCCGACCGCTTGCGAGAACTTCCCGGTAACGGTCGAGGGATCAGGATCGAAGAAGGAGCGCTTCTGCGCCTGGAGGCACATGCCTTGCTGCAAGAGTAGAGGATATGACCAGCTATCCCTAACCACAAACGCTGGGTGGCTTTCTACCACCATCCCGTCACCCCCCATGTTGATGACGAATTTGTTGAATGCTGAGGGTCCTTCCTTCGCCTGTTTCTTGCATTCTCGCTCTAAGACACTCAACTCGCCATCGAAGTAGTTGTACACCGCGAGCAGGCCATTCATAGGAAAACAAGCCGCGCCCGCGAGGTTTCGTAGCTGTTGTGTCGATAGGTCCTCTGCCTTCTTGGTACCCCTGTAGACACGACCGTTGTTGTCTAACGCATCGTTTTTCAGATTGAGCAACATTTCCGGGTTGCGTAACAAGTGTAGGACGTTGTCCACCTCTTCGCCGGTTACCTCCCGGCCTTCGATTCGCAGGTACCTCTTGCTGTCCGCAAGGAAGGATCGAATGGCTCCCCGCTGAGCCGCTGACAGGTTAATCCGCATCCCGTGTTCGCTCTCCAGCTCCATGTGGCCCTGGACTCGACATTTGTGATGTATTTATGCAGGAAGGAGATGCAGATGACACAATTGACGTAGTAACATCGGGTATTTCATTTAGACACCTGTGTTTCATTATTCCTCTAAACTTGGAAATGAGAACTTATTCAGGACGTGACTCGTTTTCCGGCAACTCAACGACTACTCGGACAAAGTCTTGGTCGTCATCCTATAAGAGATAACGGTAACATACGCGTGGCACATCTACGTACTGTAGGGCAAGCGTCGTCATGCGGGCGAACGCGGTATATACGTTCACGGCGCCTCTAGCCGGGTTTTAAACACAAGGATCGACACAGGGCAACCAGTTGTCATCAGGTATGAAAAGCAAGGAAAACATAAAAATTAAAAACAAAAACAGGAAGGCATGGGTGTGAGCGCCTACCGTATATGACAGTGTATACCACACCCCATCTTGTATACCACACCCGCACGGTATGCCACCCGGGTAGCCATTATTCTAAAATCCTAAACGACCGCCCGAGTTATCACCCGGGGTACGGTGTGTACCACACACCCACGGTATACCACCCGGGTGGTAAAATTCCAAAACCCTCCATATTATCACCGGGGGTTTGGTACACACTGTCATATACCGGTACGGTAATACACTCGGCTCTGGGTACGAGAAGCAACGACGATGATTGGCAGCCAACCGCCAACAAAGTACTTGGAACTACGTTTTCATCTTACTGATAAACATCCTACGCAAGACGCACCATTTGTTCTTCGAAGGGCACCGAATGGGGAGTAAGAGAGAGTGATGGGGGGGGGGGGATCTTGTTCAAAACATATCCTCCAAAAATGGAAATCCCTGGCGAGGCGTGTTTGTGGATTAGGCGGGCAATAGGCCCTAATTCGTATGCTGGAGAAGGAACGGTATGTTTATGCTTGTACCCCATCAGCTATCCATCCACGCAGCTGCGGTTATCTCCCGATGATCGCATTGGGCCATCCAAATGACAGAAGACGTAAAAAGGCCAGGATATACTTGTTGCTCCTCACTTTTGTTGGGACAGTGTTCTCCGCCAGACTCGTTGAAAGTGGTAAGGACAAGGAGATCCCCTCGAAATCCTCGTATCCACTGGCGGGGCCGCGGAAGTTTGGCAAACAGGAATGATAGACTGTTTCGACCTCTCTGTATGTCCCCAGCAGTATTGACAACAACGAGCAGCCTTACCAGGAGGGACCCCTTTCTTCTTGGAGTTAACAACCTGGGTCAAGAGCATGTCGTATAGGAGTGCAAAAACCGTCCGTACACCCGTCTTGTTGACACAAAAACAATGTAGCGAACGAAAAGAGTTTGATTGGAAAACATACATGAACAACGTGTAATGCAAGGCAGAGTGCAAGAGAAGATAAGAGTGCACTAGCGATTCACAAGTAAGTGCTACGTGTGCGTGTTTTGCTTGGACTCGCAACAGTCACCCTTGTCTGGCTCTGTATCCTTACGACGTATCACACACAGCAGGCCCAAACACACAGAGAGAGGCGACGATAAAGCAGGTAACAGATACGAGGAGATATACCAGGTGGTAACTATGTCAATCATACAAGAGATAGGTGAGTTGAGCGATCATATGTTCGAGACTCCATGGGCGACGAACTCCGAAATACGCGTACTGTAGAAGGGCCGTAAACTACCAGAGAGAGACACCGGGTGCCTCCGCCTAGCGTGGACTCCGCGCGCATTCACCTAGAAGCGACTAACACGCGAGTCCATGACGTGTGAGATAGATGTTACGAGTACTGGTACGAGATATCGGGTATGAGACAGATAGATGCCATCAAAGCTACTGCAGGATGCGTCCGAGATGATATGATACAAGTATTCGTGTGGCCAGTAAGCCGCGACGATGACAGCCGAACAAACTATGCTTGTAAGGACAGTACCTGGTAAGACGCAAGCGAGATGGGCCGAATACTCCCGCGTAGAATGGCCCACGCGGACATGCACCTAAAGGCTAACACACGCCTCCCTTCGTGCCTCCCGTTTTATGATTGGAGCTGTGGATCGGGCTGCTTTTTACGCAGTAAGAACAAAGCCATATTCTATTTTGAAAAGTTCTTATTTTCGTGCCGCCGAAAATCTTGGCGGACCGAAGTCATAGAATTTCGTGTTCGTAGCTGCGCACACTGGAGTCTCATCGTACCTCCTAAGCTGTCGCCGCTTTTGGTCACGACCAGCAGCTACCGGTGCGGCACAGCAGACTCTTCTAATCCCCTGGGTTGGTCGGTGCTGCGTTCAAATTTGAAATCCCCTGGGCACACCCTCCACATTGAAAAGATTAATTTCGAAAAAAGGGAGTTCCAAAGTTGTACCCATGCATGTATCATGATCCTTATGAAGGGTGAAGGGATCATGTGAAGATCAACAACAGGAGGTGGATAGTATAATTATTAGTTGCTGTTGTTTTTGTTGTCTCATCGCCGTGATGTAGTCCGTGGTCACAAGACAGGCTCCAATACTTACCTGGTACTACTACTACTACACGTACCAGGTATCCTACTATCATACTTACCAGGTATACGAGTACTCCTGCGTCTACCGTAACCCGGCTCCGCAGCATCGACTCCTCTCCCTTCCTGCGTCGGCTAAGTACTACGAGTACTCGGATATACAGGAGAAAAAAGTGAAATCAAGAAGCAAATACTTGTATTATACATGGATGGGAAAACGTCGCTGGTGGCATACTATGTCGCCGGGCGACGTGTTGCTGCTGCTGCTAAGTGTAGCTTGGACTCGCAACAGTCTCAGCTTTAACAGCAGTAATGGTGGTGCCGGTGAGCCGCCTCCCGCAGGCGTGGCCGAGCGCCATACCTCTACGATGACCGAGCACAACACCACGCGCTGGCAAACACACAGCACAAGCAACGACAACAAAATAACAGCAACGACAACAACAGCAACAACAGCGACAACAACACAACAACGAACACGACACAGCAATGCAGCACACAGGCCACCATTGTTCTACAGTAATGCCCAATCCAATTGTTACAGTCCAACTCGCGGGCGCCGGGCTGCAAAAGCGCTCACGCGATGGCTACGAACGTACCCGCCCAATGCGCTGCTGCTATCGTTGTCGGTCATGTTTACACACCAAGCAAGGCGCACCGCAAAGGGAGTTGTCATTTTATAACTTTCGCCATGAGCAAAATCGTTCCTTGGATACTTGAGGCCCGCAATTTATCCTATTTTTGCTAGATAAACAGCGGAAGACACCCCACTCTAATTTCAAGTCGTTGGATCTTTCCTAGAATCTTCTGCCTAAAAAGGCCACTATGCCGATTTTTATACGTTCGGCGATATGCGGGTCTTTTTTCGAAATATGGAGTGGCCTCAATCTTCCAAAAAGGGTAGACCTAACGCCTAAAAGCCGGACTTTCAAATGTGTCTATAACAACTGTATACTTGAGTATGTAAATAAGAGTTATCGCAACACTGCACACCACGACAAGAACAACAGTTATACCATGGTACTGTGGTATTTTTTTTATGATAGCGGTCTGATTTCAGTTGCTGCTTTGCTATGAGACGAAGAGAGTCCAAGTGATCCACGGCGCTTCCTGCGCTCGGCCATGGCCTGGAAATGGCGGTGGGGGAAGACCCTCTGGTATACCTGGTGCCAGGTAGGTGTCTTGTACGCTGGCGAGTGGTGAGACGACTCGCACGCGGTCTGCAAGGCGTACTCGTAGTGCGTTCGTGCATTATTTGCCTGACCAGCTGCCGGCAGCTGCAGCTATACCTATACAGTATTGCGCAGATGCTCCCAGTACCTGGGAGTAAAGTACAGAGTATGCTTTAGGGAAAATACTGCAGGTGCTTTGTGTACTCGCAGTATTTCAGGTTGACATACTGCGGATACTGCGAGTACTCGCAGTATTTCGAGGTTCTGTACTGCGGATACTTCCGTACTCGCATCATTTCGGGGCTAGATACTGTGGATACTCCCTGTACTTGAAGTAATTCAGGGTTCTGTACTACTGTGAGGCACTGCAAGTGCTGGCAATATTTTGTCAGTTGGCACTGCGAGTACTGGGAGTACTTGCGTGTACTCGCAATATATAAGTACTCTCAATATTCGCAGTATACTCGATACTCGGAGTATGAAGTATACTACTACCGTCTGTGCACTTTTCGATACATAAACTATTAATCCGATTGTTATTGTTTGCAGAAAACATTCAAAGATGGTCACGTGAGTGGGAGTTGGAGCAAATTTCTTTCGCGGGGGGGAACTTGAGTACTTTGAAATACTGACTGTATTTTGAGAGTATATACTTCGAGTACTTGCAGTATTTCGGGGTTTTGTACTGCGGATACTTCCTGTACTCGTATGTTCGGGGTTCGATACTGCGGATACTGCCCGTACTCGCAGTTCTTACTGCTCATACTCCCAGTACTGGCAGTACGTATTTGGAGTATGAAGTATACTGGGAGCATCTGTGCAGTATCGCTGTTTACCTTGTACCAGTATATATGTTCACGTGTTGCTTGCCGAGGTCGTTTAGTTTGCGTATATTACCAGACACGCGTAAGGAAAACACGCGAACACAGAAAATTAAGGTTCGATTACCTGAATGTCGGTATTTGAAATCCTTTTATTTACTGGTATTGAACCTGGACAATCTGTGGGATTTTTTTGTGCCCCCTATCTAAAATATTCGGTACCAGGTACACAGATTTTAGTATGAAGCAACAGCAGTGCAACTACTTGTTCTTCAAAATAAATAAATAATGTTTTCCGGTGGAAATAGCGGATATAGCACGCCTGCAGTTTTGCCCCGGGGGTGATACTTATTCGTCCCCTATATTGCGGCAAAAACGCAATTATCGGTAACTGAAAGAGCTGATTCTGGGTATTATCGGTCAGGAATTGGTTCAGCCAGAGGTAGTCGACATCCCTATGGAATTTTGGCGACCTGCCCAAAACAAATCTGATTACCACACTAAGATGTCTGAGGGACCAACCATCGTACTATACCGTACGTGCCGCCCCCCATTACCAGGAAACCCGCTTAGCGGTAATGGGAACCATCCAGTTCGCAGGCGCCGTTCACGAAGCCTGCGCCCAGGTGGCGGACCATTTCGACGCGGTCGCAGTCCCTCAGGCGAAGCCCCTTTCCCCCGGCGAAGTTCTTGGCTGCACGGCACCAGTCATCGAAGGAAAGGACGCACTTGTCTTCGTTGCTGACGGCCGATTCCACCTTGAGGTATGTCCTGGTACAATTATAACCTCTGGTATCAAGTTGATATTAGCATTGCAGCCTGCTGGTACGGAAACCCCGTTTTCTTTGTGAGATTACTCTGTGTGCGTGCAATGTTTAAGGTGAACCTTCGAAAGGCCAACGAGGGCTATCACGTTATGACTTGGCTGTATTCTTGTCCGTGTGGTCCCCTGCCCCAGTCTGCCATGATCCACAATCCCCAAATGGAACACTTCCGGTACAACCCGTACTCCAAAGTGCTGACGAGAGAGCACTACGACACACCCAAGATGCACAACATCCGAAAGTGAGTATACGGATTGCTACAGCCTCGCCGTTGAAAAACGAATTATCGATTTTTCGAATCATCAAAAAGCAGGCAGCTGATTTTTTTCACCATGTTCAGTGTTGCGCTTTCCTCACCAAATAAGGGTGACGGGTTTGCTTGGTGTTGCTAGTTTCCAACAACTACGGTGACTTGAAGAATGACATGTTCCAGTCAGCAGTATCGGTAGTCGTTGAAGTAAGGATTTCCGGTTCGCGGAAACCCGACCTAAGGGCCGTTCTTATCGGACCATATATATTTTCCGAATTTTCCAAAATTGTACCAAGATCGGAGGTGTTCCGTCGTAATTTCGAAGTTTAACAGAGGGCAAAATATCAGGAACGCTTAGCATTCCAATATTTGGAAGAAATACACGTATGGAAAATATGGAAATTTACGGCAGTCCTTCGATAAGAACGACCCTAACAACAGTCTGCAGCAAAAAACGACACCGGACATTCACGAAGCGAATTGAACTTTTGTTTCGGTACGCTTTCTGCACCTCTGCGCCCGGCAGAGATGCAATTGAACGTGCCCGCGGAGCAAAATCTTTCGGGGTTATCCTGGGGACGCTCGGCCGACAGGGGAACCCGCACATCCTGGAGCACTTGACAGCTGCATTGCGACGGAAGGGCAAGCGGTATTTTGTTTTGCTCCTGTCGGAGGTTTTCCCCGCAAAGGTGCGCAAATGAGCGTCCCCACGGTGAAAATAAATATGTACAAACTTGACAAACTATTTTCTGGTGCGGCAGAGTCACAGCCTTCGTTCGGACAAATCCGTTGTTGAAAAGTGCTATCATGTCGAATGTTTGTGTCTTTGTTTGGTTTTGACCGGTTCAGTCCCTGGTTTTGCAACAAGACCAACAAGACCAGGGACTATTAATAGTCACATCAAATATAATACTCCGGAGTATGAATTATCAATGTTGTGCCTGGTGTTGAAGTTTGATTTTAAAGGGACACAGATACGTAATGACTGGTCAGTCGTTCAGGGGGAAAATGGAAATATGTACGTAGGTAAGTACAGCAGCACCAAGCGGCCGTTAGATTTTCAATCCCAACACGTGTTGCATATTATGGGCACAGATACGTTCCCCGCCCGCAGGTTGTTTAACGTGCACTGCATGATCATCTTGTGTCCTTTTGACTACTTGTATATTATTAATAGTAGTGCTGTCGCAGGAGGTGGCCGTGGTAGCCGCAACTCTAGCCTTTTAACGACGTCAGTACCCAGCACAGCAACACCCTATTTTCAAGCATGCTGGTGTGCTGGTTCTCCGATTTATGATTCGAGTAGAGCAGTTACCAGAGGTAAACAACGAAAGCGAGGTCGAGGTGGTTTCATACGTGAGATGTAATACTACGGTATTCCCTTTCCGGTTCAGGGTTGAAATTTGTTTTGGATCGTGGCAAGGTTGGAGCCGTAATAGGTCCATTCTACAGTATGGGCGTTGTACTCGGCCTGTAAGCATGTTTCATCTCGCGGTACAGTTTAATGACTGCTAAAATTGCATACGAGTACATGTTCGAAGAGTACTCGCATTCTTTGATCAGCGCTATGTTATGGCGAGAGACGAAAACGAGCTTCATATATTGTGATGCGCAACTAGCGGTGCTATTTCGTATCGCGCATAAAAGTAGTGTCGTATCTCACCTATGCCTACTCCTTCTTCAACCCAAACTTACTGCGTCGCATGCCATTGCCCAGCTCGCAGCTTTTGCGGATGTTGATGCCTGGATTCAAGTGGCTTGTCCTCGACTTTCCATCGATTGGGGGCACTTTTTCGACAAGGTACGGGAACGCTTGATGCGCTTGAGGATAGCTAAGAGTACATCCACAAAGCGATAGTTGTAGCCGCTGAAGGTGTTTTTTTGTCGGGGATAGCGAACCGCAGATCGGTGCGACGAGTACATTCGATTCGACGTAGGGAGACCCCGCCCGCCTTCGTTTTTGGCGCAGTTTTCTTGAAATCATTGTCAGTCAGAGTGTGATATATGTTCGGCTCGAAGGGTCAATGGGGTGTTAAACGTACCAGGCAGGTACACGAGAAAGATCGACACTTTTTAAGGGCAGGCAATTCGCGCGACCAACATGTATTGGTTGCACCTCTGCTCGATCGTCCTTCCTTGTGTTGGGAGGCACTCTTTCGAGAAGGCGACATCTATAAAATCGAAGACGTGCGGTCGGTGCGAGTTTTGACCACTTACGATAGCACTGTTTTTTACAGATGTAACCCCCAAACGATGGCTGCCCCGCCCGCCAGTACTGCATTCTGACGACGTGGTTTAACAATGCTGCGAGTTTGTTTGACGCTTGTACTATTTGCCCCTGGCCTGCAAATGCAGCCTTTGCTCAGCCCGTACGAAGCTGATGTGGCCCTGGAAGAAACGAAGTGGCGAGAGGTCTACCCGATGGATTTCTATGCCAAGGGGAGCGGGGCATGGACCAACATGCACGAGAAGCGGGTGTCGTGAAACCCGAGACATCGGCTGCGGCTGGCTGCGCCACCCAGGCCACCATTCGGGCTACATCTTGTCCAAGGGGCGGTTGAAGCCACCTGCGTCACGCAAAGGGCCAGCGTTGCAATGAGAGTCGCGATTTTACAGTAGGTTTCAGGGAAAAAACTGAAAATTAATATAAACCGGCTTTCAACTCATGCATGCGTGAGGCGAACGCCTCGGGCAGGTATGCTCTCTTGTGTGGTTGTGGTGTGGACACATCGAGGTCGGTCGGTACTTCGGGTCTAGACGGAACGGAGTGACAGACCTTGGGTGTGACCTTGACTTGTGTATAATGAGGCGGTACTATCTAGGGGAAGGGGACCTGGTATCCGCACATGCAAAAAATGGAATTATTTCAAATGGCGCACTTGCTGTCTAGACATGATTCGAGCCGGAGCCGACCCAGCGGCAGGGTCTGAAAATCAGGTCCATGAACTAGGTATACGGCAGCGCGTGTGTCGTGGGGGCACGTACCTCTGCGATTCATGTACTGCCGGTACTCTCGCTCCTTATGCTTGGAAGTGGCGCCTTTTGCAGGTCCTTTCTTGTTGTCTTCCACCCCCTTCCCTTTCGTGCTGTCGAACCCGGCAAACCCCATTAATTTCATCATTTGTTGTTCCTGTTGCATGTGAATGGACAGCAGGAGCATGTTTCAATCGCGATTCATTGGATACACTTGTAACATGTGCGGATCAGGCAGATCATACAGATCCCACCCAGGCACAGTTGTGTGTAAGACCTAGATCATACAGATCCCACCCGGCGAAATATGTGCAGATCATTCAGATCACACAGATCCCACCCAGGCAAGTACGTGCAGATCATGCAGATCGTACAGATCCCACTTGGCCAAACATGTAAGTAAGATCTAGATCGTACAGATCCCACGCGGTGAAACACGTACCTGGTATGTAATATCTAGATCGTACAGATCCCTTCAGGCATATATGATCTAGATCTCGCAGATCATGAACCCGCTTCCGGCCCGCTGCCGACATCACCATCTGCGGCCCCGGTGCCACTACTCGTAGAAACTAGAACTGCTGCCGCCCCCGACATTTGCCATGCCGTATGATATGATACGTGGTTTGTAAGCGACCGTGTGCTTGTGGAGCTGTGGCTGTGTGGTTGATCTGTGTGGTTGATGGATGTAGCTCAGATCTCGTATACAACAGTTCCGATATACACATGAGTCAACGGTATCATACGACAATCACCCGCGGGCAAATATGTGCAAGTACAATGTGCCAGATCATGCAGATCATACAGATCCCACTCGGCAAACATATGCACATCATCCAGATCATCCCGATCCCACCTCGTGAAACATGTACAGATCATGAAGATCATACAGATCCCACCTGGCGAAACATGTATGTAATATCAATGTATGCAATATCTAGATCATACAGATCCCACCTTGTGAAACATGTGCAAATCATGCAGATCATACAGATCCCACCTAGCGACACATGACAAGATCTAGATTATACAGATCCCACATGTTGAAACATGTATGTAAGACCTAGATCATACAGATCCCTTCAGGCATATACGATCTAGATCTCGCAGATCATACAGATCCCACTAGGCAAACATGTGCGGATCAGGCAGATCACACAGATCCCATCCAGGCAATGTTGTATGCAAGATCTAGATCATGCAGATCCCACCCAGCGAAATACGTAAGATCTAGATAATACAGATCCCACCCAGGCAAACGTGCATAGGAGCTAGATCGTACAGATCCCACTAGGCAAACATGTGCGGATCAGGCAGATCACACAGATCCCATCCAGGCAATGTTGTATGCAAGAT
>JAYJME010004070.1:0-11329 GCA_036873775.1 Costaria costata
TATACATACGGGGGGGGCGTGTTTTACAGCGTCGTTGCCAGCCGACGCCAACCCAACCTCCCAACGGGGGGAGGGGGGGGCTGGGGGGGGATTAATGGTCTAAGTTTTGTATCTTAAGCCGATCAGCGCCACGATGGGGAGAGTGACCTCACTCTTTGTTTGCGGCCTTAACCCTTTCACCACCGGAAAAAGATCCCACACTATTTCCGAGTATTTTTGTCACCAAAAACCGTTTCCGGCTCTAAAGGGGTTGTTAACCCTTTAGAGCTGGAAACGGTTTTTGGGGACAAAACTACATGGAAGTAGTGTGGTAGTATTTATTGGGGTAACGTATCGCGCTTTCTCATTCCGCATTACCTGTATGTGCATCACTTTGTGGGGGGGATTATTTGTTACACGACGAGCTGCGAAAACAGATACCAAAAAATAAATAAACAATAACAATAGTGATGACTTCGAGAGGGAGGCAGGTTAATGTGCGTCACTCACCGGAGTGCCCTATGTAAACGCGGTGGGGGTGAAAATGATGGCGTAGACCCCCCCCGCCTACCGTACGAATAGCAACCAGACCTTTTTGCCAGCCCCTTATGGACGGTGGGGTTCGTTCTCGCGCGTTCCCCGCTGACGCATGGCACGGTTTAAGAGCGGTAGGGGGTGTCGTTCCATCTTTTTTTTCTGGGGATCCTCACTTGAAGAGCATCTATACCCCCAACCTAAAAAACTTGATCGGACTAAACTAAAAAGTGCTCCTACCCGAATGAATAATCCCCGTGACCGAGTAATCATCGAAACATGTTGCAAAAATAGTTGGAATAAAATGTTCTGACGATTGTTTGGGGGAGGGTAAGGGATTCCCCCGTCATGTAGAAAACGTTTCGCCCAGAACGCGCTACCTCGAGTGTAGCACGCGTCCGCTGTTTGATTTTACGCCTGTTCTCGTCAAGGTTCCAGGAGGTTCTGCTACGGTAGGGGGGCGTCACACATTAGTCCTTTATTCTCAGCCGCTCGGGGTCCACTCACTGCGGCGAGTGAGCTATATTTCACCTTTAATTTCTGTGCATCCCTAAGACGTTTAAGTGTTTGTGTTTCGCGCGATATGCACCGCCCTGGGATTGTTTTGTTTCGCTGCAGTACGCCCAAAAACAAATATTTTCACTTAAATTGAATTGGGTGAAATACGGAGCCAGTCTCCCGAGTGGCCAAGCCGGGGTGGTGAAAATGGGGGTTAGTTCTCCCTACGACGCGTGCTACGATAGCTGTTAACCTAGCGCGTTTTGGCTACAACTATTTTCTGAACGACGGAGCTCCTTTAACCCCAAATCGTCGGGACGTCATTCGCGTCTTGCAATGCAACTCGTTGTGCACCTACAGTAGGCCAAGGGATGGTTCATCGGGTTAAGCTCACAATATTCCTCAAAGTTGGCGGTTGAATGAGGTACAGAGCCCCCCCCGCAAGTAGTGAACCCTTTAGAAACAAAATGGGGCAACACCCCTATCGTGGCATGTGTCCTACCGTATAGCACCAGTCGACGTTTACATACAAATAGAAAAAGACACCTGTGTACCTCGACTGCGAGATCGGGGATATCGTCGAGGAAACTCATCTTCGCAAGCTACGTGTGTTTTGAGGTGCACCCCACCAGGGAAGTCGTTTTCTCGATAAATTCCATCGTTCCCTCTTCTTGCGGTTCCGTAGAATCAGCGTGAACGCTGTGCCCGGTGTTTTCGTTGTTGGATATGGGGATGGGATGGGGGCAGAGCGTGTTTTGACGAAATTGTGTTTTTGTTTTGTTGTGTATTGGAATATGGACCCTGCAGTCCACTATCACTAGTATCGAGTTGACTCATAGTCACTACCCTGAGTACACTACCTATTCAGGATCTTAGTCTAGATGACGTTTGGATTTTGGATAAATCCGGCGAGACTGTTCTTCCGTACGTTCTTCGCTGTTCGGTATATCGTACATCCAACTTGCCTTGTTCGGGATGTTGGTATCAATGGAGGGGATCTAGCTTGCCACCATAGGTATCAAGTAACGTTGTTGTAGGACGGACTGTCGGTCAGGACGACAACCCTTACGGACTGTAGGCGAGTACAACAGCCCTAGGAGTTCGTCTGCCCGTAGCATGGGCATTGTTCCGTGATGATCAGGTGCAGCTCACGCACTCCTGTTCTCTCTTGTTTTTCTCCTTCTGCTCCTGCTTTCTTCTTCTCTTATTTTCTTATGGCCACATGAGCACCTTTCCAAACAGCGTATTTTCTTCTTCTTCGCAAGTGATCTTTTCAGACACTTCGGTGCCACCTCTGCAATCTCTCTTCACAGAGACAGAGCCTCGACACGATCCATTCCAATAGGTTATGAGCCTCGCCGTTAGATCTGCGCATCGATTGGCACCAAGCAACGGCGTCCCGCTGGGTTCGTCACGCTCTTCCAATAAGTTCGAAGAACGGGCTTCGTTTTCTACAGTGCGCAATATTTTTCTTCAACAATCAAGATCAGCCTCGACATCGAGGCAACACATCGACGTCAAGTACATCAGGGGTATTAAAGATAAGAGCATGTTTTCGCGCTCTACGCGCGAAGCAGATTAGGAGACTGTTCTCACACTCTACGCGAGAAGCAGGTTAGGAGACTGCTTGCGTTATCACGCACGTGCAGCAAGTATGGAGTCCGGTTTCACGCTATTAACACTCGCGAAGGCGTCATTGAAACCGTTGCTTCGAGCTACCAGATAGTATGAAGTACCTAAAGTTATTTGTACTCGTGCAATCTCAAATAATGAGACGAGAAGACCAAACAGCTGTAACGTGCAGCAAAGGTCGTGGACGAATTGGCTACTCAGCGTAGCTTCCGAGGAAATACCTCCCTGCCCATATGGGGCATTCCTGCCAGTAAGGGGCATTCACGCCTACACAGGGTATCCACCTCCAGCAACTGTTTCTACGCTCTTACGCTCGAAGCTAACGTCAGACGTATTGGAGGAACGAGGAGCATTTTGTTTTTTTCCAGCAGCTGCTCTAATGCATGCAAAACTTGAAACACGCGTCAGGCTCCGAAGAAATCGTACTCTCAATTACAAGCGTAAGTACGGGCCTTCGCTAAACACGAAAGGGCGTTATACGTTAGTTAGCGTAGCTGCAACCGCTTCGAACTACCATTACTATAGCCAGGTCATCATCATCAAAATTGTTTTGCACGCAATGATCGATGTGGAATTAGCTTTCCTTGCGGGCAACACGTCTTGCTGTAACTTGCACCAAAACAAACTAACACGACCACATAGCGTATACGGTTTCTTGGAGGACAAACGCAAGGCAATTGCCTCCACCTTCATCCCGGTCAACAAGGCCAACACAACTTCAATAGCAGGGCTCAAGCCAGCACCACCATCGACAACATCAGCTTCATCAGCTGTCATCAGAGCGACTTCTCGTATAACAGCAGCACCTGTGACCTACGGCATCGCTATTATACAGCTTCTTCGTGTTCTACTCCTTCGTATCGCGACAACAGCTACAGCTACATCTACTTACAACAGCAGCAGGTTTCTTCTTGTGTTCGTCGTAACATCATCTGCAACAGCAGCACCCACGACAACTACAGCAGCGTGGAACAATGGCAACACGACGGTGTTGCCTTTTAGGTATCGCACGCCTGTTCCCTCATGTTTTCTCCTTCTACTCCTGCATTCTTGTTCTCTTCTCTTCTCTTCTTTTCTTATGGCCACATTAGGCAGGAGTAGAAGGAGAAAAACAAAAGAGTGAATAGGTGCCGCACTCCAGGATACACATCGTTACAGCAAAGAATCTCACGATGATTTTCAAGACTTGATTTTCTGGACCACGATCGCAATCTACATGTTCACCAGCAGCCAACTCATTGAAACCAGCACCAATTCCTTCACCATAGATATGCCAGCCAGTAGCTCCACTACGATATGGGCGAGCTAAGGACTTCGCGAGCCTTCACAAGTCCATCAAAAAAGGCTTTGCCTGGACTTCCGGCACATTGCTTCATTTGGGAGTTCGACAATGTTTTGTTGCTGTCTTCTTTCAGGGGTGAAAGGTTAAAATTGCGCCGATTATGAAGCAGTAAAGATCATCTGGATGAGATAAGGGACATCACGGCAGCACAGCGGCATCTCGACTGTTCGAGCCGTTCGACACCTTCACGACCATCATCATCAGGTCTAAACGATCATCATCTTCATCATCTGGTCTCCACGATCATCATCTTCATCATCATCAGCAGCAGCAGGAGCAGCAGCAGCAGCAACTCACAGCATTTTACCTATAGGAGTACATAACTCATCATACCTACAACAGCATGGACAGACGAAGATCATCGCTTCTTCACGTACTACACAGCAGCTTACCAGGGAAGCAAACGCACCTTCGACGCGACGATTTACCAGTAGGTCGTTCTCAGGGTGATATTTGGCACTTTATAAGCGTTACGCCCATACAACAAAAACACAAAACAAGTCAACAAGGTCGGGACTGGACACGTACACACCACGCACGGCAGAGAAAAAGCACAAGTTGCGAATGCTCGTACCAAGTACGGTATCAAAACTGTTAGGCAGCGTTGTGGCTGAACACACCCTCCAAGTGCGACAGAGTAAATACGCAAGGATACGCGCGCTCGAACCAAGTATGGCATTGCAAATGCCCCGTGAAGATGCGGAATTTGCAAAGTGGGAGCACGGTCTTAACCAAGTTTACGGCACCCAGCAACTTGGACTCCGAGAGCGCATCGTTGGGGGTCTGACGGCTATGACCCGTGCTCTAGTGATGGTGGTTCTACTCCACTATCTGTGGCTATCGTTTAGCAACTCCCTTTACGCCCGAATGGTCAAGAACACCTATGGCCAGCCCGAACTCTTTGGGGGCATCACCAGAACGGAAGACGGATCAGCTCTCACCATTGGTCCCACCGCGCGGCCGCGGACAGGCAGCAGCAACGACTCTGGAAATATGCTGGTGGACAGTGGCGCGTCGACAAACTACTTCGACGTCGCCATTATGCCCTGATTTCGGGTCAGATTGGAAGAGTACAACGTGTTGGACGTGCCACGAAAAGTCTCAACCGCCGGGGGGGGGGGTTGAATGGCACTGCGCAGGGAGAGCTCCGGGGCCCCGTCATCGACGGCAAAGGGGGGCCACGGTCAATTCAACTTTCGTGTCAGATTGTGCCTGGCCTAGGGCGTAACATGTTCTCTGTCAAGCAAGATGCGCGTAACGGTGTGGTGTCTATATTCGACATGACCAACCCAAGGCTGGAAACCAACAACCACGTATTTCCGCTGCAATAGCTGGGGCACGATCTGTATTATTTCTCGCTGGACCACGCCGGTGGTGGCAACGGGCCGAAGCTCGCAATTCAGGCTGCGGTAAACGCCAACCTGTGGCATCTACGACTAGGACACCTAAACAGCAAGAGCTTAAACTTATGTAAAACCTTGATAACAACGGGGTGGGTTTCGTCGCGCTTGTGCCAGACTGCAATATGTGCGCCGTGGGCAAGAATCACCAGCTGGCTCATCCCAAGACCACCAAACCAAGGTTAAACTCCCTTCCCAACTGGTTTTCGCAGACCAAAGGGGACCTTTGACCCCTGAGGCCCTCGGGGGCTACAAGTACAAATATTTCCGACGAGTACACGAAGTGGACGGAGACCTATTTTCTGAAGTCGAAGCGCGACGCTCTGAGCCAATTTCAAGTATTCGTACAATCTGTGGTGATTCCAAGTGGTTTCCGCGTCGAGCAGGTGAGGGTGGACAAAGGAGGTGAATTCACCAGCAAGGAGTTCCAGGACTACTGCCTTCAGACGGAGATGTCGCTGGAGTACGGCAGCACCATCACGCTGCAGCAAATAGGTATGTCCAGCCGCGTTGTAAGGACTCTTGCAGCTATGGTGCAGTGTATTTTTGCCGACAACGGACTGCCAAAGATTATGTTGGGAGAATTGATGTTCACGGCGGTGTTTCTGGTCAACAGGTCACCGCACTCTGTGATCGGCATGCAGTCTCCGCAACAAATGCTACACGGGACGAAGTCGGATCTGAGACTTATTCGAGTCATCGGTGCCCGGGCCTTCGTGAATATTGAGACCTACTCCAAAACGCTTGACCTCAAAGCGGCGGAAGGACGACTGGTTGGGTACAGCAACAACAGCGAGAGCTATCGAGTGTACAATCCGGCCACCCGGCGCATTATGGAGAGCCGGAACGTCATCGTCATGGAGACACCATCGCGTCTATTCGCGCCACCGTTGGAAGAAACTTCGCAGCAGATTTATCCTCCAAGCAACGGCATGGGCGACCACAACTACATCACAGACGGCGACGTTCTTCGCGGTCTTCGCGATTACACTTCCGTGCTGGAACCGCTTCCCGGTGCTTCTACTGACCGCATCGCCCTGGGCGGGCTCTCAGACAATCTACCGGGGGCTGAACTCTTGGAGCGGATCAGCGAGATCACCAGGAGTGACACACTGACGGAGGAGCTGCAGGACCCCCGCAAGAAGCGGCGCTACCCGGGGAAGAGCCTACGGACGGTGCTTGGCAGGAGGTTGTTGTCGAACCACAGGAACAGGCGGTGTCCCCCGCGGGAGCGTCGCTGGCAACACCACTGGCAGGATCACAGCCGCTTCAACAGCGGGTACGTTCGTGTATAGAAGCGACTCCTGCGGTTACGCGTGCCGGCACTGCCGTACAATCGTGTTTGAGGCGTAACGCTCACAACTGTTCATATTCTTCTCACCAAGCGGAGATCGCCACCGGGACCGCGCTGTCTGTGCTCCGAGGACTGAGGCTCTACACCAAGAAAACGCCGCCGGATATCGCGCATGAGACGTGCGGAGCAGAATCTGTTGAATACGCTTACGCCGTGACGACCATTCAAAGCTGTTCGGCAGGGGAGAATGCGGAAATAACTCCAAACCCTTTAGAGCCGGAAACGGTTTTTGGGGACAACAATACTTGGAAATATTGTGGGATAATTGTTTGGGGTAGTAAAAGGGTTTAAGAGGCATTGACTCTACCGGCTCATGCGCAGTGGAAAGCGGTCTCGGAGGAAGAAATGGCAAGCCTGAAAAAGAACCAAGTCTACACCCTCCTGCCAGTGACCTCTGTCACCGCAGCACACAAAACCATCGGCAGTAGATGGGTTTACAAGGTCGAGGCGGACAACTCACACAAGGGACGCGTTGTTGCACCAGGATGGGGGCAATTGCCGGGCATTGATTGCGGCAGCACGTTTGCCCCAGTCTGCAGGCTCCAGGGCACCCGTACGGGGCTGGCAATAGCGGCTGAGTACAATCTGGAGTGTTGGCAGCTAGACTACACCCCCGCGTTTCTGAACGCGGATGCCACAGAGGAAGTGTACATCAACATGGCAGCCGGATACGAGCAATTCTACAAAAACTGAGTCCCACTGGTTTTGTGGCTTTTGAAAAGCCTACACGGCCTCGGCCAGAGCCCAATTAACCGGCGGAACACGATCGACAAACACCTGGTGGGAATTGGCTTCACATGTCTCACGTCGGACCCGTGTGTATACATCTACTCGGAGTGTTGTGCCGTTTATATCCTGACCCTGTATATCGACGACGTTCTCTTGCTCGGAAAATACATCCTGGTGCTGAGGCGGATCAAGTAGAAGCTCATGAGTCGTTTCTCAATGACGGACATGGGAGACGTGTCACCCGTGCTTGGGATGGGTGTTACCCGTGACCGCGAGAAGAGGACGGTGACCAGCATGCAGGATAGATATACCAAGTCCCAGCTGGAGCGGTACGGTATGGCAAGCTTCAATTCAACGTACACGCCTGGTGTGGGGAAAGAGCCGTCGCTGGACCAGCCGGAGGAGATGCATCTAAGCAATTACGAGAAACAACGTTTCCAGGCCATCACGGGCAGCGTAATGTACCTTGGACAAGTGACTCGCTACGACATCGTATACGCCGTCATTCAACTGGCAAGGACAATGTCTAAACCGTCCAAAGCTCACATGGCGGCAGCCAAACGTCTACATACGCTACCTGGCCGGAACGGTGGATTTCGCCATCACGTACAAGCAAGGTGGCTTCAAGTTGACTGCATTTTCCGATGCAAAATGGTGTAACCAGGATAACGGCATGTCGTTCTCCTCGTATATTGTCTTCCTTGCAAACGCCCCGGGTAGCTTCAAGGTGGGGCTTGCAGGGGCTGACAGCGCAATCCACAATGGAGGCAGAAATCGTGGCCGCAGCGCTAGCGATGAAGGAAGCGGGATTCGGCACGCGCTTCGACAGCGTACCACTATACTTTGTATATCGACAACACCTCGGCTCTGCACTTCGCCGGAAATTCGGACCTACAGTTCGCGAGTTAAGTACGTGGTCCAACGGTAGCTCTTCATCCAGCAGGAACTGGTAAAGGAGGGCAGAATCCCCGTCAAATATGTGAAAACAGAGGACCAGCTTTTGCTGACATTGGCACCACTAATCTCAGTAAGCAAAGGCAGCGCTACCTCCACAAGTTGATCAGCGAATTCAGGGCCTGAATTTGTGAAGTTCAGACGATCAAACCGTAGCTTTTTGTTTTTGCGCGTATCGTCTTCTTTCTTGCTATTTTCGCGGCAACGGAGGCGTTACACGTCACAAGCTTCATGGTTTTGTATACATTACCAGTGTTCTAGTGAAGCAGCGTTGCTTCCAACAAGTACTGGCGATTGTCAGCCATGATCGGTGCTTCAGTAATGTTTCTGTAGCTTCCGACAACTGCTGGCGATCGTGAGCCATGATCGGCGTTTGAGTATTGTTTCTATCGCTTCCAAGAAGTTCCGGTGATCGTTGGCCATGATCAGGACTTGAGTCATGTTCTATCGCCCTGGAACATTTATCGTTGATGCATTGCGACTTGCATCGAGGGGGAGTGTTAAGAAATAGGCAGTATGTACATACGAAGTAAAATAGCATATTGAATATGGAGCCAATGCTTCGTAGGTTGAATTCGACGCGAGTCGACGAGGGAAGAAAGTGCTCAACTTTTCTCGCGATAAAAATCAAAGCACGTACCGTAGTGGGGAGGAGGGAGAAGAGCCTGCTTAGTGACCTCGGATCTGACTTACGGCTAGGGAGGGAGAAGGAGAAAGACGAGCGAAGATAACAAAATGAGAAGATTAAAATAAAACAAATAAAAGTTGCGGTTCAACTCATTTACACTACATTGTGAGTAATGGGATATGTAGTTGACCATAAGCAGTTCTTGTAGTCGACGAGTTGCAGCGACAAGCCGTCGATAGACGTTGCTGCAAGAGGTCATCAAGATTAAGGAACTGGAGTGTTTGCACACCCCCCGCGTTCACTCGTCGAACCACATCTGCATGCACTTACCACAGTTCATCGTCCTAAGCGTTTATTACCCTCAAGCAACCTTTTTCAAGAGACATCCATTCTTCACACATCCTCGACACACGGCGTGTCTGCTCGGTCAGTTTAACGGCTGACAGCGCCAATATTTTCAGCCTACGAAGCTGCAGAAGTATCATCGAATATTCTTTCCAGCAGTACAAATGTTTGGACCATATATTTGTTCCGTTCCAATCTTCCTTTTGAGCGAGCATAGCAACGATAGTTTTCCTTGGGCGAGCGTAGCGAGCGGCAACAACCGCCCGCGGAGCGCAGCCTTGTGTGGGCGTTCAAAGCCCCTCGGACATCGGCGAGAGTGCAAACAAACGTGGAGCGAGGCGGCCTGCGGAAAACTATCCACTGGATATTTCCGACCTCCACGAGTTGTTTTCAATGCCACCAATTGTTATTGTGTTTGACCTTTGACCTCTTTGTTTTGGAGAAAAATCGGTTCTGAAATTCATCCCAACGGGTGGGTATGTTACCGTGCGTGTTCATATAATATGTGTACTCGTACGGTATACGTGCTGCGCAGTTATATCGTACTGCCATTGCCTTGCCTACAGCAGCAGCAGCAAGCAGCATACCGTATACTGCGATGCAACACGCAAGATAAACATCTCCCCTCTGACGAAGTTCCAAGCTGAGTTTCTCTACTGTATACCTGGTATATTTTTGACGGGGAGAGAGTGCAAACCCCGAGCGATGCGTCTATGGAAAAATCCAGCGCAGTCCTCGGTAACGACTTTTGATCTTGGGAACTTTTCCTGCGGGAATGAGACACCTTGGGAATGCGCGGGAGTGTTTGTGCGGGAACCAGGCGTCATGGGGACCCCTCCCGCGGGAACTAGTTTCCTGCGGGAATGCACGGGATCTATTGGGTGGGAACCGACCATCACAGGAAAACCTCCCGCGGGAACCGGCCACCACGGGACTTCTTCCAGCGGGAATTCGTTACTACGGAAACTAGTCACCACGGGAAATAGGGAATCACATAGGTTTTGGTGTCTTCAGTTGTCTACAGTAGGTCCTATCAACTCTGTGGACCAAATGCTGCTATTACGGGGGACCATAGTGAATAGGACCAAATATTGTTGGGCAAAAAATAGGGAAATAGATACGTTTTGGTGTCTACAGCATGGTCTATTGTGTCTACAGTAGGTCCTATTCACTACCTGGTATGGACCAAATACTGTTAGCCAAAATAGGGAAATATATAGGTTTTGGTGTTTACAGTAGGTCCTATTAACTATGGTCCCCCGTAATAGAAAAAATAGGGAAATATGCAGGTTTTGGTGTCTACAGTAGGTCCTATTGTGCCTACAGTAGGTCCTATTAACTATGATATGGTCCTCTGTAATATGATAGAAGAACTAGAACTTGTTTGTTTTGGTGGAAACCACAGCTCGGAAATTCATCCCAGGGGGGGACTGTTATCTGGCGTATTGCCTGGTACAGGAGTAATGTACGGAAAACCTTACCCATGGCCGTGGTATAATACTACTCTGTACGTATCCTACTGCACGAGTACTGCTGCAGACGTACGCTGCTGTATTGCGTACTTAGGGCCGTTCTTATCGGAGCCATAAATTTCCAAAATTTCCATGTTTTTTTTCGCGCAATTTTTAAGATTTCCATTTTTTCCATTTTTTTTTTTCCATTTTTTTTTCCATTTATTGGAACGTGAAGCCTTCGAAACATTTTGCCCTCTCTCTGAAGAATTTCCAATATTTCCATAATTTCCAAGATTTCCAAGCTTTCCTTTTTATTTTTAGAAAAAATATTGGAAATTATGGAAAAAAAGCTGCTCGATAAGAATGGCCCTTACTGTGACAGCAGTGCAAGTACTCTGTAATACTATTACGGGGGAGCATAGTAAATAGGACCAAATTTTGTTAGCAAAAATAGGGAAATATATAGATTTTGGTGTCTAC
>JAYJME010004071.1:0-11329 GCA_036873775.1 Costaria costata
TACAGGTTTTGGTGTCTACAGTAGGTCCTATTGTGTCTACAGTAGGTCCTATTAACTATGGTCCCCCGTAATAGCAACACGGTTTTCACGCAAGCATCGGGCGACTTACGCTCAACTTCCGGCGACGAACGGTCTTTAGTTAACATGAGCTGCTGCTGAAAAATATGTAGTTCTTACATGTGTACAGAAGTGTTGGTGGAGAGTGGGCAACCGTCGCTTGAGAGCCCTGCCAAAGGCGCGCACAAGTCGCGGCAGCACCTTCCCCACGACAACCTGTTTTGTCGGCTGGTGTAAACACAAAGACAGGTGAAAGGGGAGCAGCATCAGTATCGGGGGTTGTCGTGACTTGATTTTAAAGGAGATAGATACGCACATCGGGCAGGTGCCCGATCCCGGCTTAACGACCTAGATCATTATCTAGTAGATCTTTCAGGGAAGATGCATTCCTGATGTGTATGATCTATTAATAGCTCATTTTGTAAGGTGGAAGCCGTACAACCCGCATTTTCTAGCACGTGTTTCCTAGGTTGGAGCTGGACTGTACAGATTCCTGCGCAGCATCTCACAACGGCAAGTTAGGATCCAGATGGTCTAGATCGCGATCTGGCCATTGAGTGGATAGATGCCACACCACAATGTATCTGAAGCGGGAGCGCTTTGCGAATTGGCTGCAACGGGATAGAGGAAACTACGAAAACCCAGTCTGTCCCAGGGTGCATCGACTCGGCCAACAAAGCTGCTTTTGAAAACGAGGTGAGCGTAACTTGCGCGGCGCACGTCGCATACTACATACATACGTCACCCAATCCAAGGTAGAATGTTTCATTCAGCGAGCGCCCAAACACTCGCAGTGCTACCCAACGGTTATCCCACCTCTTCTCCGCGTTCGGGCAATTCCCTCCCAGCTGTCCTATCGCCCCCACCGCCGTCAAGAAAACCGTCGCCATGGTCGCGTAATTTAACGCCAACCCCCTCCCCTTCAGCAGCACCAGCTCTAGATCCGCGGTGAACCCCCCTTTCGGTTCCAAAACCATGGGCGTTGCTGTGACCAGCGCTGGGCGCGCGATACGTCACCACCCGCCCCCCGCACAGGTGGTAGGCGTCTAGGAGATCGACGTCGCCCAACGGGTAAAGCAGTCGCATTTTTCGCTCCTGGAGGGTGGTGATGCAGGGGCAAAAAGCAAGCACTCGAGGAGGTCACGATGCAACGATCGGCGTAAAAGCAACATAACGTGAGGGTGTAGTCCTAGCTAGACGGAGGGCGGACCGGAAAGGGGGGCAGAGTTGCTGCCGGGTCCCCGGTACCCGGTACACGCGGGTACCTGCAACCCGGTATGACACATAGGCGTCGATGTTAAAGGTCGGAGGTACCGACCTTCGTCCGGTTCGGAGGACACCTATGTACGTTGCCCGTATGTAACGATTTAATCAAAGTTGCTGGGAGACTGGTCTTTTCGGGCGCGACAAGGACCTCTTGATGTAGGCCTTCCGATTCCGATTTTTGGGTGTAAGGGGACGGTCGGTCAAGCGGTCGTAGTGCCATAGTGCGTTCTCCCATTGAAATCATCGTTTGATTATGATAACGATTCCTAGCCTATTTCCCTGGAGACAGCGGGAGTTTCAGCCATACGCCGACTGAAAAAATCCCCACACTAGTAACAAGTAGTTTGCCCCCTAAAATGTGCGTGCAGCTCTGAAGGTGTGTTTGAGGACATTCTTGGACTCGCTTGCAACAGAGCACGGTCTGTGGATACTTGACACGAGGTTCTACTGTTAATACTTCACTGCACCAGTATTCTGTTTGTATACCTGGAGCAGATTGACGAGAGTGGCATATGCGACTGCCTCGATAGGCTCTTGCACGAGCATCAGAGCCGCCATGTAGCTCATGCCCGACACCAGCTGCAGCGTGGACGCCGTGGCGTACGCGACTCTGAAGGCAAGAAAGGGGGGAAAACACGTGGCGGCACCCCGATGGCAAGGATCAACAAACCCGACCATAAGCGGCCTCCGTCTTGTTCGGTGTCGTGGCAACACGCATCGCGAGGGGGGGGTCCCGAGAGCGTTAACGGGAAGCTTCCGCCTCGGCATTGTGAAGTACTTAGTACCAGGCAACTGGTACGCTGTTTTTCCCGAAGCAAACGGGCAAAAGCGCAGGCTGCCTCGTCGTGGTGGGAGCATTGTCAAGCTTCGTCAACGTCTATCAACAGCTGTGTCGGACGGCACCGACAGGGTTGCCACGTACTGATAAGTGACCAAGCTTTGCCCGTTTCTTCCTAACAACCACCTTCCGGTACGTTGTTGAATTGCCTTTATTTTCACTGATACCCCGTGTTCAATCCCCCGCCGCGGTTATATATACCTGAACACGGCATGCCTAGACCCTTCGGTGAAGTGCGCAGGGCAGCCGAACCCTCCTCCTCCACGCAGCGAGGCCGAGAACTTCCCCGGGCGGCCCGAGGGTCTCGGCGACATGGTGCGATCCACGTCCTCCCACACTCTGGCGGCCAGCAGCTTTTCGGCCTTGCTGCAGCCGGCGCCGTCATCGCACGCGTCACTGATGTAAACCAAGCGCTGGTAGTCGCCCATCAGCCGTCGCACGGACAATCCCACTCTACCTGAGGAACGGTGGCGGGGAGGGGGGCATGTTTTGCTCGAGCACAAATACTTCGTAGTACATTACCAGGATATGTCTTTGCGATCTCCGAAATATCGTTCGGTGTGGAATTGCACTTTCAAAACGACAAAACTTGTGATTCGGTTCACCCGCGACAGCAGAACTCGGCAAACATGACGAGGATACTTGTTGGCTGAGACGACACCACACACGCGCGGTCAGTGGATGAACGAACAATGGTTTGTCTTGAAGGATTATTATCGTGCTTTATCGTCTACACGGCGAAACACGCCTTTTGTTTCTGTTGAAACGTTGGGACGTCTGAAACGCCTACGGCCGGGGCGGACTTTATATTAATAGTTCGCCCCCTCCCCCCCCCTCCCCTCCCCCCCGCCCGAGGCTAAACGTATCGCTTTAAGTCCATCGACGACCCGTGCATCGGCAAAAGCTGGCAAGCTGCATACCTTTTCGGGCGTGCCTATCCACCGAGCTCGAATCGTTGGCCAGCTTCCTTAATTTTGCCTAGAAATAACGGGTCACGTTGCGTCATTGTTGTGCATCGTCAAGCAGAGTGTTTTTTTTTGTGTAAGATGAAAGACGCGAGTTGAAAGTCACTTACAGTAGGTACTTTTCGGATGCGCGTGGGAACCCTAACCCCCAAGCGGTACCAGTTGTGGTTGGCGCTAGAGAGGAATAACCGTCGTCATACGCCAGGCCCGCACCCCTATCAGTAGCAAGTCCCCTGAAAAATATTGAATTGCCTGCCAATGAAGATGATAGTGATGATGTTGGTGACGATGACGATGATGTTGGCGCATTAGATCGATTTCCTTAATCCTAGCCTGTGCGACGACGGATTAGATCAATCTTGCTGCCCCCACCAACCTGGTTCAGCGACGGTACTTCTATCTGCTCTGGCTCTCACCCGGTCGGAGTGGGAGTCCGGCGGGAGGTCATTGATCAGTCGTTGCCACAAGCGCCCCCTGGCTGCCACTACCTCGTGCCACTCCTCCATGCCGCCGGACGGGAGCTGGCGCCTGGTGCGCAGTAATGCTGCCACCGGGCATGCGTCTTCTTCGGTCTTGACAGGGTGAGCGGTTGTCGTCGGCGAGATGCAGGGGTTCGCGTGGGGGACAGGAAGCTTCATAACAACCATGCATGCGCGACGAGGCATACAGTGGTACAGGACACTCAGTAAGAAATCGAAATACTAACCCAGAGTGGAGGTCTCTTGTTTGAGAAAGGGTGTGTTGTACACTAACTTCTGTATAGCTGCTCCCAAATCTCTTATATTTCATGTGAATCGCAGCCTGAACTGCTTACTGCTCACTTTCTTAGACGTGCCAGCCAGGGTTTCTTAGTGCTCGTTTTCTTCGTAGGTGCCCTGTACACAGGTGTATTCACCATAGTCGCACACATATCTGATAGCTGTCACGTATGCAACTGCAGTTCTTCGGAGATTGCGGCGTGGTTTGTGCATTCCCGAGTAGGAGGTTTGTGGGATCCCAGATTGACTCGTTGGAGAGAAGAGACGATGATGCGTCTTCTCGCACTACCCCTCACTTCACTTCGACTCCCGCCACGATAACAAATCCATCGCTTTCTACATCTCCGCCTCATGGCACCCTCGAGATTCTTCGAGCCTTCCACACGATCCACCGCACCCCGCCCACGAGTCGTCCTCTTAAGGTGTACCGTACGCACGTGAACTGTATTGTATTCAACACGCGCCTTTGGAGACGGTTTCTGGCGATGGCCGAAAACACCGCACAAAGGTAACAGGTACAAATTGCGACAAATATGAACTTCGACGAGAGGTGCCTATCAAAAGGAAGTTGTCGTTACTTGCAGCGCAACTATTCATTCTGGGGACTGTCAACAGGGCCTCAAGACGCTAAACGGCACAGTCCACGAAAAAAGGTTTGCTTTTCCACGGGTTGCACATGTCATAAAAAAATCTAGGAGTTCGTGCAGGAAGATTTGTCTTTTTTCCAGCAAAATGTTTTTTTGCTTCGTTTATTTTTTCTGTGATCCCGTCGCAACTCGACCTCGTCGAACTAGACAATGTCTACAACAATAGTATACCAGGTAACTATTTTCCCCCTGTGACGACGCGTGACGCGCACGTGGCTTCCTATTTTGACAGTTCACCGTGCCGGAACAAACCCACACAGCTCCCACCTCAATCTGTCGATAACATTTCGTTAACTTTTGCGGGGAGAGACTCGAACAGCGCGTAGTGTCTGCTCGCCCGGCCGACCCGGCGCACAGCAGCTGTTCGTACCCGCGTCCCTCCTTGCCCCTTTTTCCGCGCCTGCGCAGACCGAACGCGGTCCTGCCGGGGACTTCTCGAGCCGCCGTAGGAAAGCCTCCGTCTTTGTCTCGGCTGACAAACCTTCGCCCGCACGCGTGCCGAACGAACGTGAGACGGGTTGGGCGTTTCGCCCTATCTAAGAGGTGGGCAACGTCCGCAAAGCTTTTCTTCGACACCTGAGCAAAAGAAAGCGCCATAGGTAGGTACGTAGGTATGATACGTAGTGAATGCTACCGTAAGGCAAGCCGTGATGGCACGGTGAGCGGTGCTCAGCACGCAAGGGAGACATTTTTTATTTTACAGTGGTTCACTCCACTTCCGACTCTGTGGTCGAGTGTTTTTTTATAGGGCACTCTCCACTTGATTTCCCTTTTTCACTCCAAGAAAAAGCGGAATTACGACGTTGGCGGGTATCGAACCCACGACTTACTGTGTGCCTTTTATAAAGGATAGGCTACTGAGCTACTCAGTCAACGCTGACTAGGGGCTTGATCAACCCCGGATAAAGTTATCGGCGGAAGGACGAATAGAGCCCAAAGTGTGATGGTATCCCGAGTGTGGGATGCAGGGTTGTCGGTGTTGGGAAGCGCTCTCCTCATGGTTCGTGGTTGTCCATTAACCTCTCAGTTGACCTACAGCTCTCGACCCAAGGCCGATAAGACACAAAACTCAAGTCATAGTCATAACTGCAGCAGAAGACCAAATTACAGTCTTTAAAGTACGGCAAACAAACAGACAAGAACAGAGTCTTTAAAAATACTCAAAAGGAAACAGACAGACTGAACGATCGGGGGATGGTGACGGAACACTTCGCCTTGGAGCGTCACCATGCAATATCCCGATCTCCTACGATAGATGGCCTTGACATGACACATTCCGTCACCTGTACGACGACTGTAATGTTCCTGTTCCATGCCGGTATATCGATGGCTACAATTACGAATACCGTATGACACTCCATCTCATATTAACCAACCCTGAATAGTCGTAGGTGCAGATCACACGGCAATCAAAGGATGTCAACAAAACACACAGAAATTGGAAAGGGGGTCGAAGATGCGGCTGTTCGAAACAAACGAAAATTAGTCTATAGATTCCCCCACACCTCGTAATAATGAGACCTATACGCCTCCTGACAAGAGTTAAAATTCTATGGTGGAGCTCACGGCCGTATGACACTCCATCACAAAAGGCGCTTATTTTTTCGTTTTATACAGGGTAGACCACTGAGCCACTGGGTCAGCGCTGACTGGGTGGTGGGTGGTTTAGTGGGGTGTATCATGTATATACGAACACCCTCGATGACGCAACGATGCGTACATTTGTAAGAACTGTAGTACTGTACCCACGTTTTAGGGAAAAAAACTACTTGGAATTAGCGTGGGTTGTTTTCGCAGCACATCGGTATGCAGGTTCCTCCGGGATGTGAATACGCGTGTTGATTGGTAGGTACTCGATTCGTCGGTCGCTTCTTCTGCGGGAAAATGCAGGGACACCGCACACCTATCAAATACTACCGACTGTATGCGCCTGGACACCGTCCACCCGCACGAACAAACAAATACATGTGAACCAACACACTGTGCAATCGTGTTAGCCGCCCGCCCTCGACTCGCTCGCAATAAGCGTATTAACAGATAGATGCCGGCATAGGAAGCAACTCTCCGGGAGTTAACCAGGGGGGCAAAAGAAGAATAGAGGAAATTATAACCAAGTATGTGCGTGTGCGATATATCTTGCCGACTGCAATAGGCACTCGATTCTTCGATCGCTTCTGCGGGACCATGCAGCTATCCTACACAGTAGACAGTAGACGTCTACGTAGAGCCTACTGTATATACGCGCGCAACAAGTATTCAGAGCAGTATCATACGTGCCTGGACATCGTTCACCCGAACAAGTATGTCTCCTTTCTCGACCTCGAGCACTCCCTCGAGGACGCTCCTCTGTGTTTCCTGGCCGAGCGACAACGACCTCACAAAAACTCCGGGACGCAGAGGGAGCGGCGGCTCCACCACAGTAGTCGCAGTGGGTATCGCCGCTCCTGCTGCGTCGGTGCTGTTCTCGATGCAGACAGCTTGGACCTTGATGAGACCCGACAGCGAGGATCGACTCTCCTTGAGCCCGACGTCCAGCTCAGGACCCACGTGACCATCTCTCCCCGGCATGTTGTGCACAATAATGGAGTGTTTGAACATCCCCTTGTCCACGGAGCAGTCGCTCCACGCCTGCTTCAGCACGAGGCCTCGCTCCATTCGGTAGCTGGCCTCCAGCGAGAGGCCGAGAGGGCCGCAGTTGACCTGCACGGTGATTCCTCGGCAGCCGCATCGAGCGCGCGGCTCGTGAACCGCGGTGGATGAGTGACGCTGGTACCGAGACGCCTTTCCGCTCTTGCCACTGCTCTTCTTCAGACGGAACACCGCAAGCGGCTGGGGAGAGAGAAGGCGCGGGTCGAACGCACACGTGGCTGAGTTTGCGAGCGATTCGTCTGCTTCTCTCACATGCGATAAGGAGGCGATCGCTGCGGGGGAGAGTGACTGCGACAACGGTCGGGGTAGGCAATCCCGCCGCTCGGCGACTTGTACGTGTAGCAGCTCTTCTTCTTCTATTAACGGGGCGGTGCTGTCCTGCACCATCGACGACGCTCTCCCACCGCGGACGACGCCGACACGCGGCGAGCTCGACGACAGAGGGGGCGACGAGGCGTGCATGGGAGCAGCCATCACGGGCGTATTCTGGTCGCCGCTATCCCGAAACCTCCGCACGAGCTCGTCTGCTTCCCTTGCACCCGTCTCTTGTTGGATTGTATTACTGTATGTCGTCGCGCCACTGCAAGAAGAAGAGCTCGTGCGAGTACTATTAATACTACAGCTGCTGCTGCGGCAGCTTTCACGCGTGCGAGGCTGCGGCAGTTCAAGCCTCTCTCCCTCGTCGCTCCTGATCTCGGAATGTTTCCGAATCGGAGATATCGGCAAGATCTGCTGGAACGCAGAGGGGCACACGCCAGCTCTCGGCAGCCTTCGCAGCGGCGACGGCCATAGCTCCCCGCCGGCTGCAGCAGCACGGCCGGCCAAGCCCTTGCCGGAAAAAATCCCCAAGGAATTGGCGGAGGGAGTAAAGGTCGTATCCACTTTTGTATCGGAATCTTTTCCATCGCCGCCAACGTTGAGTCGGTGAAAAGGTAGTCGGTCTTCCTCCTCCTCGTCTTCCCACCTTATTACTCGCGGCGTCTTCTGCTGCTGGGGAACCGTGAACTCGCGCAAGAACATCTTCCCACCAAGTGCATGCTCTCGCCCGGTGTGGTTGCGAGTCACGACGAGAGTATGCTATACATAGGCGTACGTAGAGAGCAGAGAGAGCAGGCTCGCCTATGATATGGCGCTGGATCTTTTTTTTTTTAAGGTTTGGACGATTTTGACGGTTACAAAAACAGCATTTATAGGATACGGAGTGTACTGAGTACAGAGTACGAGCACATATCATATTCATCGTGCGAGATAAAGCCCGTTATAAGCAGTACGAGTACTGTAGTAGTTAGACAGAGTTTGCCAGTTGTTCCTCGAGGAGTGTGGTATTTTGCGGTATAACAAATGTTTCGGATCACAGACAGACACAGTACTCGTAGTTCAAAATATGGAAGAGCTTCCTGTGATACCCATCATCTTCGTGCTTACTTGCTACCAGGTATTGGGGACTGTTGTGTTGGATACGAAGTACGTACCAGTATGATATTCATATCAGGACGAGATCCAACCGTGGTACCGTGGTACTCGTAGTGCTGATCGCGATCAGCCGTCGTAGCGAATCATGGGCGTATGCGAACGGTTGTAGCGCGTGGTGGACAGTTGTTCCTCAGCGGCCCACGACGCGTACACATGAGATTTAGGCAAGTCTCAGCTGACTGCGTTGCAAGTACAGTATGTACGACAAATAATGCGTGTCACGGGCCGTAGCTCGAGTTGACCTTCGATGTCCATGTTCTTGAGCATGATGGCCATACGTACCATACTCATACATGACTGTACTTGTAGCACAGCACCAATGAACGGCATTTGCCTGATTCTCCCTAGGTGTTCATATTTAATGTTGGATGGGGGCATGGATTATTCCGACTTAGAAGTAGGGCAGCGACCAAACACAACAGGTACACCCCTGTGGTCACTTGTAATCCAAAAGTAGGTACGGACGCATTTTAGATACAAGTGAAATAAAACAGGTACCGGTAATATTATAGCAGCAGGGGCGGAAAAACATGAAACTTGGGTAGCACGATTCGTGCTATTTCGTGGCCAAAGTCAATGATTTCGGCCCCGGCAACGGTGCACTACAATGCGTGTGTGTGACGATCGGGGTGGTGGTCGGTGTTACAGTAGGGCTAAGGTTAGAGTTCGGTTGGGCATTGCCAATCCGAACAGAAACAAGGGACAACCTACCGTGTTTTCCAGCTTGAACGACGGCCGTTCGAGGTGTGTCTCTCGCCTTGTCGTTTCCTTCTCTCTTGGCACTGCTGTCTTTGTAACATCTGTGTATCGTCCTTCGTCTAACATTGGATTGCCTTGCTGGCCCTAAACCTGCCGCCTAGTCCCTGTAAACCAACGGCAGTTGCGCACCTTCAACACTCTGTGCAGTCGTTTGTGTGTGTACTTCGTGCGCCTCCCATCCACGGGACGTTGCGCGCTCTGATGAGATCGCGAGGGGGAACAATGCACGGCTAAATGTTCACAAAAAAATGCGCAATAAATCCATTTGGACTTTCTGAGACCCCAGGTTAACACCCAGGGAACAATGAGCCAGACTAAGAACGACTGTTTTGTACGCATACACCGAGGAGTATACAGTAATAGCATGCGCCAGGTATGTATGTATGTGTTATGTACGAGTGCAGAGTACAGGATTATTGCAAGGCTTTTATCTGCTATCAAACAAACATTCCGGTACATCAACAATTTCCTTCGCCTCCGATCGATCCACGACCGACCTCCGTCGTGCCCCCGTCCACGGACAACGGAAACATAATAACTGGGCCAGGAACAAAAAGTCTTGCGGCGGAAACCCAACGCATCGCTATCACACCGAGTCGGTGATAAATTGTTGTTTTTTTTTCATTTCGTAACGAAACTGTTTTTATTATTCTCCGTCGGACACAAACAATGCAGCTTCACCAGATACTGTACTGTACAACAGAATTTCTTCTCCGTGACTTCGCCCCTTGCTTGCTGTTTGCGCAAGCTCTAACACAATAAAACTTCACCTCGAATTCAAAAGAAAAGTGCGCCAAGAAAACTGTCGGCGCAATATGATTTCCATTTACAATATTATGAAGTGACAGTCCGGGATGGTCAGTCCTTGAGATACATACAGTGCGCGAGTTCCTCACCAGCAAACCGCGACAAACAGCGTGGGGTTCGTGTCCGTCGTCTGCCTGTGGTATACCAGCACCTTGGTAGCCTGTACCTGGTACATACTCATACTGGGCGGGTTCTATTCAAAACGACTCAGGTATCCGGGCACTCTACTCTCTGCTACTAATCGCCCACGTCTACAGAGAGAGGTCCGGTCGCGCCTCTCCAGACTACAGCACGTTAGTTTTTGCTTCGCATTCAATCTGTTTACCTGCCCCGTTTACGCGTATTACAGTAGGGGTTCCAAGCGATGAAGACAGGCTGCACCTAACCCCTTGCCAGGACACAACCGCAACATAAATTACGACCCTGCTGCGCAAAAGCGATGTCGACAAGAGTTTGCACCTCTTATCATAGCATCATCACAACAACGCCAATCTCAACGACCCTGTCCTGATCAGAATGGCATTTCGGAATCTCGAATCTCGGCTGCGGGGGGCGAGATTATTAAAAGCTTAATTTGAGCTTTCATGTCGACTTGCGGTTCTCACCTGAAGTCTAACGTTTCCACAAAGGGGCTTCGTGGGAAATAACGTCACATAATCGAGATTCGAGATTCCAGATTTCAGATTCAGTACTCTGAAAGGGCTTTACACGTGGCTTTTGCATGCGCAACATGCGCCTATGGCATATAAAAGCGTCGATAGAGTAATCGTCGTGCAAGACACGGGAGGACCGCCAAGAAGGTCGACGTAAATCTTAAAGCGCGATTAATTGACGTCCTTGCAACGCATGTTTTCGTACAAACATATACTACAGAGTATAACGAAGTATGCCAACAACGCACACACCCACCTGTAGCTTGCACTGCGAATACAGACTGTACCTCTGCGCTTACTTTCTTCACCGCTGCTGCTGTAACCTTTCTATTAATAATTTCTATTAATAACTGCTGAGCTGGCAGTGCTCACATATATACGATACTATATATTCCCCAATAGATTACACAAAACACGTAGTACGCGCGATCGAAGTATCCCACGCAGCTTGCAAAGT
>JAYJME010004072.1:0-11323 GCA_036873775.1 Costaria costata
GTACTTTCCCTCAGATTGCAATCCTCGCGGAGACGCTGAGGGAGTCTCAAAGCTCGCTCTAAGCCTCGCATTGCAGAGAGACCGCGGCCGTGTCCGAGCTGGCGCGGTCAATACCAAGTAGGCCAGGTGCGCAGCGTTCGGCCTAGAGCACATACAGAGCACCCAACCCATCCACCCATCGCGTATCAGACGACTGTTGTTCCTGTTTCGTACCCGGAATATCTATGGCTACGAATACGAATACCGTATGACACTCCCATCACATTAGCCCACCCTGAATAGTCGTAGATGCAGATCACACGACAATCAAAATATGTCGACAAAACATCCAGAAATTGGAAAGGGGGTCGAAGATGCGGCTATTCGAAACGAACGAAAATGAGGCTACAGATTCCCCCACACCTCGTAATAATGAGGCTTATACGCCTAAGGACAAGAGGTAAAACTCTATGGTGGAGCTCGCCAAGGTAGGAGCTCGAGGTCGGGTGTGTACTTGCGAAATACCAATAGCAATCGGGATACGAAAGCTGGAATTTCCATATTTTTATGATCCTCCGCCATGCCGGGGGCCAAGACTCCCGTCCCCGGGAGGGTGCCTGCCTCTGCACGCCGCCCGCTCGCCGAGTTGGGCATCGGCGGCCGTTCTTTTGGCAGGGTCACCGAGGGCTGCCGTGTGGGGCGGACGTGGCTCGGCCACGGTGCCGCGGGCGGCCCGGTGGCACACGATAGAGCGGGCTCCCCGCGGGGCGTACTGAAACCGGCATAGTCGTGAAGATCCAAAACGACGTCGTCATCATCACTACTACTACTACTACTACTACTATTAATTATTACAACTAGAGTACTACTATATATTAACAGTAGTACGGAGGAAAATTATATGATAAGGATGAGGCGACGGCGCGATCGACCGACCAAGTGACCAAGCGAGCGACCGCAAGACCGAGCGAGCGGCCACGCGCCCGAACGACGTGATAACCCCCCCCCCAAAAAAAACAACAAACACATTTTTCACTATGTCCAAATAGAACAACGGCAGGTCGACCGAGCGAGCGACCACGCGACCGAGCGTCGCTTGCTCGATGGTTGGTGGCCTTGGGCCGCCTTCGTCGTTGGCCACCTTCGTCGGTCGCCCGCCGTGTAGCCCGCTCGATCGTCCGCCGATCGCTCGGTCGATATTCGCCTCTACGCCCTCGATCTTCGCTCTACAGTCTTGATGCTCGCCTCCACAGGCTCCATTTTCGCCTCGAGAGCCTCCTTCTTCGCCTTCATCCCCGCAGCGGCAGATTGCTCCGCGGACGTAGCTCGCGTGCCATCACCCCCCTTCCTCCTCGTCGGCTTGTACGCTCGAGACCGAAGCACGCGATGCTAACCAAGGAGAAGCACGCCACGCCCCAGACACAGGGCAAGTTACATCGTGCTGCCAGAGTGATGATCTGGTGACTGAGGGTGGCGAGGTCGGGGCGAACGACCCCCCTGGGGCTGCACAGCACAGCAGCAGAAAAATCGAACGCATTTCCATGATCGCTGCCTGCTGTGGTCGTATGGAGTGACAGAGTGATGGAGTACGTCTTGTTCTCAGTTTCTAATCTTTAGACACGAAGGGGCATGGGCAACTCTGATGGGAGCCAAAACCAAACAAAGAAAAAAAAAGAAGGATTTCAAGGTATTTTCCAGGCGTTAATGCCCGGGACGTCGGGGTGGGGTGGGTAGGTAAACACCACGACACCACTCGGAGTACGAGTGGAGTGCGAGTGGTGTATACCTACCCACCCCGACGTCCCCGGCATTAACTTTTTTGTTTGTTTTTTGCTTGGTTTCGGCTCCCATCAGAGTTGGCCACGCCCGTTCGTATCTCAAGATCAAAAACCGAGAACAAGACGTACCCCATCACTCTGTCACTCCTTACGACCACAGCAGGCAGCGATCATGGTAATGCGTTCGATTTTTCTGCTGCTGTGCTGTGCAGCCCCAGGGGGGTCGTTCGCCCCGAACTTGCCCGCCTCTGTCACCAGATCCTTATTCTGGCGGCACGTTACAACTTGGCCTGTGACTGGGGCGTGGTGTGCTTCCCCTGGTTAGCATCGCGCGCTTGGGTCTCGGGCGTACAAGCCGACGAGGAGGAAGCGGGGTGATGGCACGCGAGCTACGTCCGTGGAGCAATTTGCCGCTGCGGGGATAAAGGCGAAGAAGGAGGCTCTCGAGGCGAAAATGGAGCCTGTGGAGGCGAGCATCAACACTGTGGAGCGAAGATCGAGAGCGTGGAGGCGAAGATCGACCGAGCTACCGGCGGGCGAAGATCAAGAGCGTGGAGGCTGCGTTTTTTCTGGCGGACCTCCGTATTTTGGTATCACCGACAGCGGCGTCCTCTTGGAGGAGGAGAAGGAGCAGCTGCTCAAGGAGAAGGAGTTTCCGTTCATCCGACGGGATAAGATAGAAGATTCGGTGTCAACTTCAGGGAAAACCATACGGCAATATTTCACACCTCCGATAACGTAACACTCGGATAACATTTAGCTACGGTTTGAGGCCAAACACCGCGGCTTGGCCACGTCCTAACATAGTGTTACTGCTGTAGCACTGAGGGAGCAAAATTGCGTGACACGCTAATATAGTTTGCTACGCGCGTAAGGTACCTAAGGGCCCATACAAACGGGGAAAACAAAACCTGAAAACAAAACCTAAAAAACAAAACCTAAAACCAAAACCTCAATACCGAACAGACTACGCGTTTTGGGGGGAACAGAGGAGGGTGTCCAAACGCGGCAAATGCGTGAAACACAAAAGCTAAAATCAAAAACCAAAACAGGTCAACGGTCGAGGTGGGACGCCGGCACTGATCCACCGTCCAGCTGCGGTAGAGGCGGCGCCCAGCCCTGAAAAAAGAGGGGAGTGTGCCCACACAACTAGCCGACGATAACCTGAAGCGCGAGATTGGGGCTGGAAAAAGTACAGGTGCTGGCCAAGCAGCATCATTCGTCGACTCCAAAGTTATGGGAGCCTGTCCTGTGACCACGGACTTGATTTTAGCGATGAGTTAATGCGAGAGCAGCAACAGACAAAACGTTTTTGCTGTGGTCCGTGCAGTACAGTTTGTCCAATCTGTTTTCAGCTAATAACTTTCGAAATGTTATACGACGAATTGCAAGACAAGCTGACCACAGAGTCGCGATCACCAGGGCTGAGCAAACAAATACTGTTTAGCGGGGGAGGTTTGTGGCCACTCTCAAATCAAACAAGTTCGAGGTTGTCAAAGGCAAAATCATAGCAAAATCTGCTATTTTTAACAAAACCACGAATATTTCGCGAACTACCGTCTCAGTTCAAAAACACTAAAACTAGACCACTTGCGTAGTAACGAAATAAATCGTTTGGACACCTCTCTTTCTACGTCTTCTGTTGGATGGAAAACCTGTAATATTGAAATAGAAATGACGTTCCGGATTCAGGTTTTTGCCTGTTTTCTTCATTTTTTGTTTTCTAATAAATCAAGATACCACATCTCCTGCAAAATCCCGACAGCTCTATCGAAACCCGTTGTGTACCGTGTAACGCGGAAGAAAGCTCACCCCGGTGATAACAATTTGACTTAAAAAAATATTATCACCGGGTGTGCTCTTGTTATCTATAAGGGGGGTGTGCTTTCTTCCGTGTTATACTGTAAATAGTCGTATGAAAAGTCTGCCCTTCGTAACATTGAAATATCGTTATTTACGATTTTTCAGAAATATACGTGCCCAAAAAAAAATACATGAAGAAAAAACATCCAGAAACACGTGCGCGTGTGAACGAGCGTGTCAGAGGTGTTTTCGAAATTATGATCAAAGGAGAAACTTGTTCCTTTATACTGAAACAACCATAGAAAAAAAAACTGCACGGACTATAGAAGAATACATGATTTTTGAACCCCCTTGAACCTGTCTGCTTTTCGTTTTCCAGGAAGCGTGGTGAAGCTTGCGCCGGACGATGACGGTAGCCCCATCCGAACCGCATACCCCAGGCTGCCGAGCAAGCGGGGGACGGAGGACTGGGCGGGTACCATACGGGGCACGCGCTTCGTCCGCGTGCGCGAGGAGAGAGGGATGTCATCCGCAGCGCCAAGACTGTCTTTTTACAGAGCAGGTGCGACACTATAGTATTGTTACAGCAGCACTATCGGAGGTTGAGGGTGGGGCGTGCACGCGCTACGTGGACTGATTTTTGCCCGCTGCGACTGTTGTTCATGTATTACCTCTGCTATATACTGCTATGTACTGCTGTTTTATAAAATAGGCGCCATCCGCGGTAAGGCGTACTCTTTTTGAGGGAGGGGGGGATGGTGACGAACCATCCCCGTCTAAGGTCTGAAAAAAATATGACAATCTATTCGGGGTATGGACTTGACGTATTTGATGTTTATATTTCAAGGAGGGACGTTTAATGCCGGGTTTGAACCGGTTTTACATATATCATTAGGGAAAATCAGCAAAACGCATACACCGGGGATGGACCGAAAATATCCCCGTGTTTGAAAAAGCGTCGGATACAGCTGAGCTTTTCAGGGTGTAGTTATATTGGGGCGGGGATCACGAATCCATCGCTATATTTTCCAACCTCGATCATGCGACCGCGCTACAGCTGTATGTAATCATGCCAAAACCGGGGATGTCCGTTGAAAAACCCCTACCCGTTAAACCGCCAACAACGTGCCGCAAAGGGCTTAGTTTATTAGGGGTGGGTATATTTGGGTTGGGGATTACGAATCCGACGTTGTAATGCATCAGTTCGGTATTTCCGTTGACTAATGGTCATGCCAAAATAGCCTTTCCGTAAGGATATGGACTATTTTCAGTTGTTTTTTCAACTTCTCTCCCGCGCTGAATTTTTGTCTCGTCAACTTTCTGAGTGTTTCTACCCCCACTAAATCGGCCAAGCGGAGTCGATTGGCGAGATGGTATCAAAGCCAACAGTTCGGGAATGGGGCGGAAAAAAAGTTATCAGCAAAGGAAAACTAATTTTTTAATACCAACTTTTTTAACCACGTTTATGGGGTTCTCTGAGCGAACCAAAAAAACGGTTTTTATCTTTTTTTTTTCCCCAGCGCGGGAGGGCCCGAACGCCTTACCGCGGAAGGCGCTATGTACAGCTACATACTGCCATATACTGCTATATACTGCTATATACTGCTATACACTGTGGCAACGGTTTCACATATCAGACAGATGATCGATGACCACTTCATGATATAGACCTTTCAGGGCAGGTACACTCCTGATCTGTAAGATATAACTATAGCTCATGGTGCCGCCTGGGACCCGTACAATCTCCAGGAGCAACGTCAAGTTTCCTGGGTTGGGTTTAAACTGTACATATCTTGGGCAGCATCTGTTAAGGGCGGGTTAGGATCTAGATGATCTGGTGTAGATCGTCATGTGTCTGACGTGTGAAACGGTTCTTCTTGGTGCTGGCGGTTCTGTGAACGCGACCTTGGAAAGCGGCGTGTCAAGCCCCTACCTCAGCCCCCCGCGCCAGGTAGTGCTGCGGATGGTGATTTGGCTTGCCCTCGACTTTTTTGTCGCAGACCTTGTAACCTGTGAATGCTGCGTCTCATATCATACATGACTGCTGTTCTTCAATCCGAGCAGGTGGTTCGTTGACGATCCAAGGACGCTCGTGTCCCCCGTAGGGTTATCTATATTTGCGTCGCGACGACCGCGACACCCCCCTCGTCCCTCGGCGCATTAATCCCTCCCCCCTCCCCCTTCTCCTGCCTCCCTTCCCCTCTCCTCGCCTCCCTCCCCCTCCCCTCCCGGTCCCTCCCCCTCCCCTCCCGTTCCCTCCCTTCCCTTCCCCTCTTATGGTGCTGTATTTTACCATAGATTGTGATCCTCGAGGAGACGCGGAGGGAGTCTCGAGAATCGCTCAAAGCCTCGCATCGCAGAGAAACCGCGGCTGTGTCCGAACTGGCGCGGTCCAATTCCAAACAGGCCAGGTGCGCAGCGTTCGTGCTGGCGCTCGCTGCCTCCGCTTGCAACGCCGGGGGGGAAGGGCAGAAGGGTGAGGTGCGAGCTGGGCGGCGGTGGGGTTCGAATCGTCACCTCGTCAAGCGCATCAAAGCGGAGCCTGGCGAGGTCACCCTGGGCGCTGCCGTGTTTGCGTTGTCTGAGCTTGCGGTGCTGGGAGAGGCTATTTCGGAGCGAGCGCGGGAAATCGCGGCCTTGAAGGTATGATACACTAGTGTGTGTGGTTGGGGGGGGAATCGGTTAGGTTAGGTTAAGCTGTCGCGGCCTCTTTTCTGGTCCACTTCTGCTGTCTTTGCTATTACTACTCCTGCTATATACTGTTGCTGTTCATACTGTGGCTGCTGCTACCGCCGTCGTTGCTACTGCTGTTGTTGCTACTGCTGCTGTTGCCTCTGCTGTTGTTGCTACTGCTGCTGTTTCAGTGCTGTGGTTTCGAGAGCGGCTGTGTATTGGCCTTTGTTACAGCGTTTTGTTTTAGCTTTCAGCGCTCAAGCTGTGGCGATTAATGCATTTTTCCTGTACGGGCTTCCCTTTTGATCGCTCTTGTTTGGAAGTCGTGGGTCACGGCACGGGCCGAAGCAACTCGGGGGTCTTGTCCTCGCTTCCTCGTAGCCGCGAGCCGCGACAGACATTGCGGAGCGGACGATCGCGCTGTGAAGAAAACCGCGGTTGCTGTGCAGTCACTACCTATCTCTGCATCCTTCCCTATGGCCATGAGGCGTAACGCGAGCTGCTCATGTGGTGGCGTCACCCCTTGCCTCACTCCACGATCGTAGCCTCGCAGTCGAGAAGGGTACTCGTAGCTGTTCTTTTTTTCAACGTAGCAGCAACATTATAATGAATGGAAGCAACAGCTGCAACAGCAACAAGGGGCGTTTTCGTTGGCGGCAAGCCTTTTCCATGTTGCCTTCGCACTCCACCTACCCACCCACCCCCTCCAACCCACCCATATACCCACCCACCCACCCACCCACCCACCGACTCAACCACTCTCTCACGACTAAAGCGTCACCCCTATATCGCCCACCGCCCCTCCGCCCCGGTAATGCCCCAACACGCTGCATCCCATTCCATCACAGCGCATCTCGTCGCGTCGCGCCGCAGAGGGCAGGGCTAACGAGACGTTACGAGAAAACACGTCCCCCGCGGCTAAGCACCGTCACGAGCAAAAAGAGGCCGCGCTGACCCTGCGCCAACAGGAGCGCGAGCGAGTCGCCGGCGAAGCCGCCGCTCAGGGGGAGGTGGAGGCCGAGCTGCAAGCTCTCCGCGCGGAGCTGAAAGGCAGTAGGGCCGGCCGGGAGGAGGCCCGGGCGAACCTTGGGGCGGTTGCGGCGGCGTGTCGGGAGGCAGAGCCGAAGGCTCGGGAGCAGCAGGAGCACCGGCGAATCTTGACGTGCGAGGTGAAGGCCTCGCGCGGGGAGTGGTGACTTTCGACCGCCCTCGCATGCAGCATGGGGGCCGCCACCACCTCTGCCGCGGCTACTGCTGCTGATGCTATCACTGGTAACGCCGCTAACGCCGCCGCTGGGGACTGCTGTCGATCGCAGTCGTGCGCGGGTTCGATGGCTGATGACGGACCTCGCAAGGCGGAGGCAGGAAGAGGACGGGAGGGAGGATAAGGAGAATTAATAGGATGAGAGGGAGGAGAAAGAGGAGGGGGGAGAAAGTGGCACGTGGTCGGCGTGGTCGATGGCAGTGGTCCGTTGTGATGATTCGAGTGTGGTGAAGGAAGAGGGCGGCGCTCCAGCTCGACCGGAGGCCGGGCCGGCGGGAGAGGAGGGCGCGGTGCGTGTGAAATCGCTGTCGGGGAGGGTGGGCGGAGGCGGGGCAGAGGAAGGCTCGCATTTTGGCAGGTGAGGCGTGCTGGTATATAGCTCTTTGGCGTTGTGGTGTTCATTTTATTATACAGTGAGTTGGGCGTATGGTACCACTCGGTAGGCGCCGCGTGTCGCAGACGGCGTGGTCGTTTGGGCCCTGCTCGGGGGTCTTGCCCCCTGTTGTACCCGTACGTTGGCCTGCAAGTTCGGCGGCGTTGGTGACACGAAGAGACTCGCCATGCCCTCCCCCTACAACCGACAGATTTCCCCGAGATCCGTTTTTGTTTCGAGTGTGCGTGTTGTCTATATAATAGAAGTACTATTATATTTGATTCCCTGTGTCAAGTCGTACAGCGTATCTTGTCTCTGGTATCTGATGCAGTGCGTGTAATACGTCGTTTCGTTTTGCTTGTTTAGTTGTTTGTTTGTTTGTTGTTTTAGGCTGTGCGGGTATTCTTCAGTCTTGTTTGTATACTCAGTATCATTCTACCAGGCTTTTCTTTGTTTCCTGATGTGTTTCGAAGAATGACTGGAGCCTGTCTTGTTACCATGGGCTAGATTGCGGCAATGGGTTAATGTGGAAATAGCGACAACAGCAGCAGTGCTCGACATCATACAAACCCGCGTGTCGCTTCCACCTCCCACCCGCCCCCCCGTCCCCGTCCCCGTCCTCTCACGCGCAGGTCCTCCGGTGGGCAACAGCAGTCCTCTTCGAAGGATACGAGCGACAGGACCGGAGGTGTTGTCCCTGCCGACTCAACCGACGATCCCAACCCCCCTGCGGCTGCAATCCTCATGGAACCGCGGGAAACGGTGCCGGCAACGGTATCGGCGTCGGAAGCGGGCGTTGGGGAGTCGCTCGCACGAGCATCTCCTGTGGCCTCACCGCCGCCGCCGCCGCTTCCGCCGCGATGGGTGGGCGAGATTCCCTCGAGGCCGCCGCCGCCGATGAAAACGCCTCGGGTGGTGTGGCGAACCCCTTGGTAAGCAGCCCCGCTGAGTGGTTCGGGAGAGTAGGGCGGCCAGACCAGGGCCGGACCCCCTCCGCGAAGAGAGTGATTTTTCGCCAACATGGTACCCCCTGCTGGAGGACGGGGACAGCTGCCGTGGAAGTGGCGACGCGGCACCGTCGTCTGTGGTGGAGGCACGGGCGGGAGCGGGAGACGAGGAGGGGGGGGCGGCGGGAGTGGGCGGTGGGAATACGGCAGCTGCAGCGGCCGCGACAGCTGCTGCCGCGGATAAGCGGCGAGGGTGTGTCTCATCGGAGGCGGCGACGGCTGCGCGGCGGTGGGAGGCGGAGCTGAAGGGGTCGCTGATTTCCATGACCGAGGGGGTTCGGTGGGGGGTGGGGCGGCACCGGTTGCATGGGTTGCAAGATGCCGACGAGCCCTGGAAGCCAGCCTAACCTGACGCTGTAGGAAGCCGCGCGCAATCAGGTCGTGTTGATGCTGTGGGGTTTTTTGCTGATCGTGTCGTTGCTGTAGGAAACATTGCGCTGGTCGTGTCGTTGCTGTTGGGTTGGTGTCACTCGATAGAGCTGTTTGTAAAAGCCGACCCATGTACGTTGTCGTTTATGTGTTGATAGACCGCCTTGCCAACCTGACTCCGAGAGCGTCATGTTCGGTCCTAAACCTGCTGTGGATATTTCTCGTACATGAGGCTTTAGACCTAAACCGGTGTAAACGTACTGTACGTGGTATGGTGGCGTTTTTTGCCCTGGGTTGGTGGCAGTGATGCACAAACAAGTACTACTGGTGTAAGGCCCTTCTCTTCCCTGCGCAGACTATTAATAGATGTGTGCCTAGAAATGTTTAGTTCGTATTCCAGCTGTGTCTGTGTGTTATTGGAAGTTGGAGGGGGGTGGGGGGTGGGGTGAAGTTACGATTTTGAAAATTGACACTCGCACGGTTGGTTCCCTTTGAACTCCCGCAGAAATAGTTGTGAATACGTACGCATAAATACAAAACACGTTTTGACGAACAGTCGTGTTCTCGTGGAGTGCAGCGCGATTGTGATTGACCCGTGTTTCTCTTTTTTCCTGATACATATATATACATACCGCGAGCCTTGCACCCTGTCCTGAATAATCGCAACCATAATTAGCAAACCTCAAGGCGAAATTCGTACCGTTATTACGCAGCACCTTTAAAGGTGAAGGCATCAATCTCCGACTCCAAGTCAAGGCACTGTAAGTAACGCACATGCTTTCGGCCTGTTTCATCCTGATTAATCCTGACTCAGCTACAATCCCACAGGAGTCCGAAGCTCGGACGAACATAATATTGTCGTACAGCTCGGGGTCGAAGCCGTCCGTTCCATGCATGTCTGTCCAGAATTGTAAGGGTTGTTATGGGATTCATAATACTACCCCAATCGGTGCTTAAAATTCCGGAGAGAGTGGTGCTTAAAGTACCTGTAGTACCCTGTAGGCTGTATAGGCTGTAGGCTGCATTTCACAGACAAGTTTCGAGCTGCATTCTTACGCCGCCACGCCGCCACGGCAAGTGTTCCTCTGTGCTAACTGGGGTCCCTGATGCGGAAAATTCATCCGATTATTTATGTAAACTTCCACAGTTTACTCTTAATAGAGTCCTGTAGAACAGAAAGTTCAAGTGTGTCCATCATATTCGCGACTAGACAGAAAACGGTATACCGGTGGTGTTTAGCGCCAGTTAACGGTATAAGGGAAATACGCCGCAGAAAACTCCTGGTATCGGCAGCTCAAGGCGCAACAAACCTTACGGTACACCGACTCCTATTTGCTCAGGTTGTTTTTTACCGTTATAAAGTGGTTTATTGGCCTATGAGCGTTGTCAATACACGGGAATGATGTGGCGGATTTCGCCCATACCGTCAACTGGCGTGGAACACACCCGATATACCGTTTTCTGTCTCTAAAGCCTTGATCCGATTTTTTTTTAAAAATCTAATACAAACGTGGTAACTATTAATAAGCTGTTCCACACGAGAGAGAGAGCCAGCACAAGGCACACTGCCCACACCACACTTACAACCGCTGCACTTATCCTATTACGGGGGACCATAGTTAATAGGACCAAATATTGTTAGCAAACATAGGGAAATATATAGGTTTTGATGTCTAAAGTAGGTTCTATTGTGTTTACAGTAGGTCCTATTAACTATGGACCAAATATTGTTAGCAAAATAGGGAAGCATATAGGTTTTGGTGTCTACAGTAGGTCTTATAAACTATGGTCCCCCGCAACAGCCTCAACCGCGAGACCACCCCCCCTCTCTCCCCACCTCACCTCCTCTCACCCGCCTCCCCCCGCTCTTCATGCGACTCGCCGAACACCTCACGGCGCTTCGCGCTTGTTGCAAGCAAATGTCTGCCTGGTCGGTGAAAACCCGACATGCTCCGTCTCGGCATTGTAGGGATGCAAGGGTCTATGTCATACGACTACGGCCCTGCATGGTCCGAGTGGGGGGGGGGGGGGGGGGGGGGGGGGGGGGGGGGGGGGGGGGGGGGGGGGGGGGGGGGGG
>JAYJME010004073.1:0-11322 GCA_036873775.1 Costaria costata
GTTGCCCGGTATAAGTCCTGTGAAATGGCGTGGCACACATGGGAACAACCAGCTGCAGCAGTATGCGGAGTAGTGCCGGTTACCGCTATAGTGCCGGTACTTCCGGCTGGCACATACCGTACCGGTATTATTGTAGAGGGAGGACCACTACTGTATAGGTAAAATCTACCGCAACGTCCAAATTCTCCGAAACACATTGGTGTATGGTATCATACAACAAACGGCATGACCTGTCTATATACAGTAGGGATGCGTTCTACAGGCGGCAGAGTGTGTTACTAATAGTACACCCGTCTCGGCTACCGCTGCGCCTTCGTTTGTGCCGTGGACATCAGCATGCCGCGAAAAACACAACGCTCTGTTGGCCCTGGAATATGCCCCTACCAAGTGTTTGTAGTTGGGCATTTGGCGTACGGCTGAAGACCTATCGTTCACTAACAGTAGTTGGCTCCGCATCAACAGCTGGTAACACCGCGATCTGGAGACAAGTTACTTGCAATCAAATTCTCTTACATTTTCAATAATTTATAGGGAAACTATATGGGAGATGGAGCCTGCCGAACCTGCAGCAGCTCGATTGGTCGCAAAATGCAGCGTACGTGAGTATCGAGTCCCAGGTAGTGTACTGCACAGTACGTACCAGGTATATGCCAGGTATACAGTGTAACACGCGTGACAACACACCCTTTGGAACGAACTTCCACGCTGGTTTTCTCGGCCACGGGGAGAGAGCAAATGCCGAGCGACGCGTCTATGGAAATACGTCGACGAGATGTTTTCCAAAGCCGCCATTTTCGTTTGGGTGTGCCCCCCTTCTTATGGAGAAAATCAGCTCTGAAAATCACCCCAGGGGGTGTGGTATTTTTCGTGAAACGCGGCATACGTGCTACCGGTACGCATTATGTAAATGTGACTACTACTAGACGGGGTATATACCTTGCAGATGATGAGGTCGGCCTCGAGCTCTTCGAGAGTCTCCGTTACCGCTGCGGCTGGCTTGGACAGAGCAGGTGACATCGACACCGCCACCCCTAAAGCACCCCCTCCCAAAACCCTCTCAAAGAACTGCTGCCGCGAGGTTGACTCTGCTCACGTCAAGGCAGCAGCGACAGAGAACAAGCGACAAGTCACGGCCACATAATATAATACAAGTACAAAGTCAGGATCATGACGGTAAACATGTACTGTAGTATCATACATTGACCGTCCAATTAAGCATGCAGAAGACTTTTGTGTCTTTGTCCATTGAACAGATACCAGGTATGTATGTTACGTGTGTACACGAGGGGCTTCGCCGGCGGCCTGGACGGCCGCCGGTCACCGGCTTGCGTGATGCCCAAAACAATATGAAGCAGTGTTGTGGCGAAGGATGAAGATCAGAAGAACAGCTAAGAGCTGGGAACACTCTACACGATGAAGATCAGACGTAATGCCAAGACTTGGGAGCACTCTAAAAACTACCCCCGCAGAATCCGAGTGACGGCTTTCGTACTGATACTTGTCGTATAAGATCTTCGGTCACATACTACCCGACACAGACATGACTGCTGCACAGCTGCTGCATGCTGCTGTAGCTCTTCAACTACAAGAACTCGTTCGCTTCATCTACTCGTTGTAGGCATCATCGCTGTCCTCGTGGCTGTCACGAAAGCTGCATCTGTCGATCTTTCTGTGTGAGCGCGTTGCTGGCTGGCTACTGCGCTAAGCTAAGCGCTACTACTGCTGACACTAGCTACGTGCGGCGGGACTTGTTGCTTGCATCCAATCACAGCACTATCAAGGTTTTGTTGATCGTGGCTGTTGGTGTTGAAGAGCCTCTTTTGAAGAATAATAATTTTTTGTAGAAACCCCAGACAGACCGGCATCCCTGCATCGATCCTCTGGCACCGCAAAGAAAGGATGATCACCTTGCAACGCGCAGAACACTTATGCAGCTGCACAGACGGATCCGGCGAGTCATATACCCTGCCTCAACACCCCCTGTAGAAAGACCTGCGGTGGTGGTCAGTATCCTGTGCACTGGTCGTATTTGTTGGATCAAACCGCTGCTTGTCCAAAATCGAGCGTCATGCCGTGGGCACGACTCACAGAACGCGCTAAATGGCTGACAGGGCAGGACTACGCGGCGTAACCCGATGTCGAGGCCGCGAACGGGACGCGTGCGGGCGGATCCGCGGCGCAGGCCGGTGCACACGAGGCTGGCGCGCGCCTCGGCGAAGCAACCGAGCGGAAAGGCCATCGGCGGCGAGAGATCCGCAAATCAGTTCCGCCGAAGGACTATTGTAGGGATATTTATGTACGGTGCATACGTCCTCCGCGCTTTGTGGTCGTGTTCGGTCAACTCTCACTCTTGCCTTGAGCAGGAATGCATTTAGTAGGTGTTAACTGCATCTTACAAGCTCTAGAAAGAAGGTTATGAATAGCGACGTAGAAGCGACCGCTATCATAGTTACGAAAAGCTTCGTGTCCGTGGTACGCATTGAGCCAACTGCAAGAAACCTTGGAGGTGGCAGCAGGAATATATTAATGATGTAGCTGGTGTTCATCCCATCATTGCTGTCATATGATAGGGTCGATGTCCTATGGTGTGAATACGAGCCTGGGAGCCGGAAGTGCTGCGTACAGCAGTATTAACGGTAATAGTATGTTCAGCTTCCCTGTCAGCAGCGGGGTATTGTGATGCATGTCATTTGCGGTTGCCGCCACGAAGTTTAATTTACAGTACGAATAGTTCCATTCCGACTGCAATACCAGATACGAGTTAGACAGCAGCAGTCGATTTTTTCTGGATTTTTTTACGAGGGAGTAGTACTTACGTCACTGGTTTTCGTAGTGTTGGTATCATAGAGTTGTAAACCCTTCATTGGGAACGACCCCCCGCAATTCTCATAGACGTGATAGCTGTACTGCACCTTGTCAGAAAGTCCGGGGAGACATGATGATGGTCGATATTTGTATGGTTTTTGGTTTCGGTTGATCTTTTTTCACTGCATGCCCGCGGGTCGTCTCTCTGACAGCACTCCAGACAGCAGGCGTGTTCCTCTCTGTGTTCACGGCTACCGTGCGTTTCGTACGGTGCAGGCAGCACTCCAGACAGCAACCGCTGTACGGTAGTCAGTAGCCACGAGTTGGTTAGTTGTGGGAACGGGGGGAACTCTATGCTGCAATTGAGTGGATACTCGCGACCATGTTATTACGGGGGACCATAGTAAATAGGACCAAATATTGTTAGCAAAAATAGAGAAATATACGAAGTATAGGTTTTGGTGTCTACAGTAGGTTATATTGTGTCTACAGTAGATCCTATTAACTATGGACCAAATATTGTTCGCACAAATAGGGAAGTATATAGATTTTGGTGTCTACAGTAGGTCCTATTGTGTCTACAGTAGGTCCTATTAACTATGGTCCCCCGGAATAGTGCAGTTTTTTAATTTATTTCATCTCATTTGTGCGCCTTCTTCGTCTCGTACCTGGTATGTTTTACGTGTAGGTGGAAAAGCGTCGTGCTTCCCGGCCGAATTTTGATTTGTTTTTAATGTTTTTTCGGGTCTTCCTATTACAGGATAGGGCTCCAGCACCTTTGTGTGACTTTTGACAGGAACAACAACAAAAAGTAGAGCCTCTATTATACAAGTATGGTATCATCCCTATATGCAGCAGTACTCGTACAGTACCAGGTACCAGGTATGCGCCATTTTGCCCTCAGCCCAGTCTGTACGACATTACAAGGCTCTGCTCCGCGTGCGGCTGACGCCGCCCGCTACGCTCGCGCAAGGAAGAATACTCCAAAAATTGAAGGGGGGCAGGTGCAACTGCCGACTTGATAATCCCAAGAGCTCCATGGTGCAGGGAAAAAAAGTTGGGAAAAAACAAACGTACAGCCGTACAGCATTGGAATTTCATGAGGGATTTATGTACGTAAAAAAGATGTAGACGGTGTTTTTTGTCTTGAAAGTAGTGTGGGGTCGAAAATCTCGCTTAGTTTTGACGGGAGCATGAAGAAAGCAAGCAAAAAAAATATCGAACGTCTGAGGTTCTGTCAGCCTCGTACGCTGCCCGCCCCCTCGCGACAACCTCGCCAACGATTCGGTCCGGGTCGAACCGTACTCCCACTTTGCCGCAGTGAGCCCTGTGGCCTGCCTCGCGTGAAGCCCGGTGCTCACCGTGGCCCTCGTTCGCTCGCTTGAACACGATGTGCTCAGAAGTCGGAGTTATCTCTCTGTATCTCAGACTGTGGTTCGAAAAATAAGCACTGTTTAAATCCTTTTTTACTTATCAAAACGATCCTTATAGGTCCGGACATATTGGATTGGTGGCAGCAGCAGCAAGCCAGACAGAAGTCACTAATGTTTCCCCCGTATCTCGATGGATGCGCCACGCCTAGCCACGAAAACGGCGACCGCGCTCCTTCCGACCCTCCCTCTACCGGCCAGCGCCCGCCGATACCCGCGATGGCGTCGCGCTCGCCCGAGTTGCCGTGCTCTCGGTACGCGCACGACCACAAAAAAAAAACTGAAAAGCTGGAAAGCAAAGAAAATCTGGAAAGGTTCTGCAAGTAATAAGAGTAGGCGGTATGCAAGTGGGAAATCTGAGAGGTCAGGGTTGGGCAAACGGTAGGGCTGGGCCCTGATAGCTCCAGCCAGTACAGTATGTACTGACTAAGTCATATGCCAGTATACTGGAACCGACCAGTGCACTGGCACTCGCGGCGAAGCCGCGACCCCCGCACCCCCCCCCGTCCGAGGGGAGGCCGCCGGAGGCGCCCCCGGAGGGCCCCGCTGGAGGCGCCCTGCCGGAGGCACGTTTTTACACGATTGGCTTCACTATCGATAGAGCTAAGAAATATGTTGTTTTTGGGCCATGTTTCAAAGACAATTTTGTGATCAAGACTGACTGAGGAAAAGTGAAAAAAGTGAAAATGTGAGCGAAGTGTTCGATGGACAGCAAGCAGTGTGCGGAAATACGGCTGCTATGTTTGCCCTCTCTGTTTTTTAACCTTTGCCGTACATTTTAATGGGTTTCCGCTATGTTTTGAGGCGTTAATATGTGGGGCGTACGTAAATAGTCAGAGTACTGGTGACCCTGGCACCTCCCTCAGGCAGTCGTACGTACAGTACTACTGTCAGTACAGTTCGTAGTACTGGCAGTACTTACTGGACCAGGGCCCAGCCCTAGCAAACGGGGCAACACTCACAGAAAAAAGACAAAGGTAAGTCTATACTACCGGGTATTCATAATCGAGGTAATACGGCAAAACAGCAGTACGAGTAGTTGCTGGTTGCCGGGCGCAGCTCTCCTGCAGAAGCCGACCCTACTCCATTAGGAACATGAGCATACCGTATCCAATTGCACCCACAGCCTCGCCTGTTCCTTGCCGCTGCGGACAGGAGACATGACGGGCGTAACTGCCGAAGGGGCTTACGGGTACGGGTACGTACACTCGGTCGTCTTCTCACTTTGTGGTCGTTTTTTACCGAGCGAAATAGGTGTTGCTGCCGCTGCTGCTGCTGCTGCTGCTGCTGCTGCTGCCGCTGCTGCTGCCGCTGCTGCCACTGCTGCTGCCGCTGTTGCTGCCGCTGCCGCTGCAGCTGTTGCTGCTCCTGCTGCTGCTGATATCAACCCTCAGCTGTTTACGACGCAGACACATGATCGTATCATAACTGACTTTCACATGACACACCTCTGCATGAAGCCACCGCGAAGCGAAAACAAAGCACCACCACCCCGCACTATGCAATGCTTCAAGAACGATTGCGCTGGACTGAACATGCCTTGGACGCAGTCCCCTCAACACTGGACACTGAACCGCCTCGTGAGTCGTGGGTCGTGAGGCTATGGTACGTGCGGCGTTGTCCGAAAAGGTGACTCACCCGACTCACCTCCCGATTGCGTCATGGACAGCGCAAGGCCTGCTCTTTTGGAACATGGAACAACAGTCCGTTCCGATCCGATTTCTCCAGTATTTCTTGAGCTGACCGCGCTTGGGATAAGGCTTGGCCCCGCGAAAGCTTGTGCCCCGGTGGCCAGGGCGAGGCAGATGGCTGCGCTGTACGAGGAACGCATGGTGATCGGTTTGAAGTTGCTATACTGCTGTTGCTTTTGGACTGCGTTTTTCTCTCGGGGTTTGCTTGAGATGTTTTGGCGGTGTTCTTCTAGGGTATGGGGGTACTTCACCTTGCACCACGCTTCTCTCCGTCTGTTCCATCTCAGAGGGGTGCTGTGATGTCTGTGTCTCCGCCTCTCGAGACGAATGGCGCCGACATTTACGATGCGAGCACTTTCTTCAAGGGGCTGAGATCGATTTCGCTGAGGAATCTCTCGCTCAGGTGTGCAAGTATTGCTCCTAGAAAACTCCGCGCGAGACTGCTGCTGCTGCTGCTGCTGCTGCTGCGCTGCTGCTGTGTGCCTCGGCTGCGAAACGTTGACTTCGCAAGTTGCAGCAGGCAACGAAACTATGCCCACCGCCAGTGGTCTCACCACTCGATGCATAGCACGATGCCGACCCTGCTGCTTGATGCAATTGATATGTCGCCAAGGAACTATGACCGCATTTACTTGAACATTTGGTGCATGGTTTGATTTTTTGGCAGAAACGTTTTATCCGGGACACCCTTGGGCGCGAAAGGCAATCATGCCAACGGCGAGCGAGACTCCGCCTCGGTGACAAGCGCCAGCCTGCACAACTTGCGAGCAGTCATTCTGACCAACGATGCAGGTATGCCCCATGCTGTGCAATGACCGTGCATTGGATCGACCGGTACGCAAGTCGCCAGGCAACCCCCCCCCCTTCTCCGAGCGGACTCTCAAAACCAGGCACAGGCCACGGTCAGCTATCAGGCCATGTCGTTTAGCGCACGTTACTCGTTATGATGTCCGTTACAAGTGGTTCGAGTACGTACGTACTCCGTTACGTTTGTAGTCCTCGCTCGAGCTGCTGCCTGCTGCCTGTTGTAAGCCTGAAGATGTCTGGGGTACAATGGGGTACAAGTACATACTCAGAGGATTATGACCTGCGCTGCCTATACTGTGTTATCTTGGGGTGTACTGACTGTATGGAATGTTGTCGCCACTGCTGGTCAAGCGGTTGAAACGTCGAACCAACACTCAACACCAACACTCCAACACTGGACGGGGTGGGTGAGGTACATATTACCAGTATACCAGGTATGATATTACAAAGTACAAAATAAACTATTTTGCACATCGGCATTTTTTATCTTCCAAGCGCGGGTGCTTTATCGTGCTTCCTGCTGTAGGGCACGCAGGGGGGGCGCTTGTGCACTGCAGCGCCTCGGCTGGGCTCCGTAGCTTGTTCTCTGGGCGTTTGAAGTCGCGAGAAATGGCAAGTAATCACGGGGTGGCGTTCCGTGTTGTCACTGCCACCCAGGTGTCATGGGATCCCTTATTCGCACCGTTCTGGCGTGTTCACATGCGAGCATGGAAGCAAGGCACATGAAGCATATGGCACACGGAACGACAACATGGCCCATAGAACCATGGCACGCACATGTCGTTGGATGGCACATATAACGATGGCATACACATGTGTCTGCACCGCGACAAGTGTGTTGCAAGCACGTACACATGGATCCATGGCACACACGTATCTATGTGCACCTACCTCTCGAGTGGTCTCCTCACCTCTTTATTTGTCGATCTGCTGCTGTACCTGTACCACACCAGCACTCAAAGGCTCTATACTCCAGGGCAGCCACACGGTACAACAGCAGCCACGCTTCAAGCATTTCCCTTTGTGACAGCCACGAACGGTGCTTCGTGTGCGTGCCATGTTGGGATCCTACAGCAGTACTCGTAAGAATCAGGAACACACAGTAGTATCAAGAAGAGCGGCTCAATTTCAGCGTCTTCAGCTTTTTGCTTTCTCTTCGTTGCCGTCCTGTCTACTGCTGCTGTCTGTATATGACACCGTCCTCTAATTGTTTTACGTTGTGGCAGCCATGGTATAACAACAGTCGTACTCCTTCTGTTTGTGACAGCCGCAAACGGTGCTTCTGTGTGCTCCTGTGTATGCGTGTGTGGTGTGGGCCATCCTGGGCACAACCTGGACGATTTCCACCCAAGCGTCCTCTGGATTTCGAAAGCACCCGCTTAGTTGACGGCAGTTCATCAACAGCAGCGTACAACGGCAGCAGCGGGCCTCACCTAGGCTCATACTATTTAATGGTATCCATAGGAGCGCCTGTGTTCCCCCTATTCAACTTGCGACACCCCCGGGATTTCAAATCAACCACATCCCGAAGGGGAACCTTGTATACTCTACTGTACTGTACTGCTGCTGTTGTGCTGCTATGCCGGTACTGTATGCATATCCTATGGTATTTGGTATAAATACCAGGTAGACATACCAGGGTATTACATACCTGAAACCCGGTAGATCATACTGCACGCTAGACCAGGAGCGCGACTGATTTGTGTCCTGCTGCCCGCTCTGCTTCTACCTTTGCTTCGACTTCGTGTACAGCCTTGACCGGTGACGTGCCCACTGCCGAGAGCAACGGCGCATCTACCCCGCCAACATCAAACGCTGCAGGCAAGACCTTGCTCACGACTGCAGTGTCGCAGCCCACCGTCAACCCGACGTGGGCCGTCTCTGAGATATCCTGGCTGCTCGATGATGCGAAGGCGGAGGACCTGGAGAACACGCGTTGTGAGTCGACCACCGGAATCAACCAAGCAACTGCCCAATCGCTCGATCAATGAGCCAACCAATAAATCAATATATCTTTCTACCAAGCTACCAGCCAATCAGTTCAGTGGCCAACCAACCATTCAAGCAAGCAAACTATCGACCAATACATCAACCTCCCAACCAACCAACCAATAAATCAACGAACCAACCAAGCAATCAATCGACGAATCAGGTGATCGATCGATCAACCAATCAACCTAGCAATCAACTATCCAATCAACCGATCAGCTAACCCGTAACCAGTCTATCAACCATATCAACCCACCTAACCAAGCAATCAAACCAATTAACCAATCCCTGCGTGCGGGGCGGTCGTGCTGTGCTCGCCCCCCCCCCCTCCCGGAATAAGTCTGTTGAGCTTCGCACCGCATGGTGCGTCAGTTTTCGTGGAGGTTCCGTCGATGCGGTGCTGTCTGCCTGCATGCCGCATCAATTTCGACGGTCGATTTTCGGTTCGGCTATATGTTTTGTCAACAATGCTGAGATCTACAGCGGTAAAACGTGCTGTACGAAGCTTGATGGCATGGCCGCAAACTTGAAGCGCATGTTCACGCTCTTCGGAAGTCGGTCTCTCCAACCGCGCGACGGTCCCCAACGACAAGAGTCGCGACACTTGCTGTTTTAAAACATACCGGGTACTTCTTACCGCGCATCGCATCCATCCCATCCCATCCCATCCCATCTCATCCCATCCCCATCCCATTCCGATGCCATCCCATCCGATGCCATCGCATCACATCACACCGCACTGCATCGCACCGCATCTCATGCACCACAACACCTTACATAGCGCCCCCCATCGTACAACTCTACTAAATGTCCGCCGCTTGCAGCGCTCCTGCTCCGGGTTATTTCTGTCGATTCGTGCGCCCAAGCTGTCCAAGAACCTCGTCAGCTACCACCTGGACCAGGGCGGAGGGTCGCGCTGGATGACGGGGCGGTGCTGTGGGAGTGTGTGATAGACGTCAGGGGTCTCACGGCGCTGCCGGCCGGGTCGAGGCTGACACACTTGTGGATGCTCCCCGCCGACTGCCTGCTGCTGGAGATGTCCAACGGTGGTCTCTACGCGCCAGGTGATTGTTTTACTGGTTTTTATATGTTAGGATGGGCTTGGGTGTTCGCCTCTTAAACGCACCAGGTGCTACCAGGTGCTAGGTAATGTTTTTTTAGCAATTGCGAGTTGCGAGTCTTCACGGCTCTAAACAAACAAAAAGCGGAATCCCCTTTCGAGTTGCCTGAAGCGTCCGCCGTCCGCCGTACCCAAATAAAGAACAAGGAAGACAGGCGATGTTTCTGTTATTTTTTATCAACGACACTGCCATCTAGCGTCCACCAACCAACGCACACAACTTGACGACAGTTTCAAATTCCCTGCTGCACTATTAATACTTCCTAGCGACAGCTATACTACCTGGTATCATGTATTCCGTACAATAGAGAGGGCTTGGATTCGGGAGCGCAGGGTTTCTTGCCCGCGTCTTGCCTTCTGCCCTTAGCCCCCCCTCTATGATCTTAAGATCACCGCCATGCATGACAATGAGAACGTCCCCGCCCGCGCGCCCCGGTGACAGCCCGACCTGCTCTGCCCCGGCATTGTAGGGGTGCGAACGTATATGGCCTTAAGACTACGGCCATGCATAACAATGAGCACACACACCCATCCGTGTTGTATTTTTGCTGGCCATGGTTGATTGTCTCGCAATGGAGTGATGACGCCGCACGGTTGGTTGTGCTGCCGGGGGTGGTGTGATAGCCCGTGTCACAATCGAGCGATGTGTTATCACGGGCCTTTTTTTTCATCAAATATCCGCTGCTGTAGACGATGGTATACAACATACCTGGTATGTGTATTTGTTTTTGGATGAATTCTACAGTAGGTGGTGCAGTAGTGTAGTTTCATCGGCGGTCGTTATATACCTCCTACCACCCTCACCCCAGCTTTCCAGATACAGTAATGATCCTTTTATAGTGCCGGTTGGGTAGTGCCGGTTGCCCGCTATAGTGTTTGTGAAATCTCTTGGCACAGACGGGTACAACCAGTTGTGGCAGTACGCGGAGTAGTGCCGGTTGCCGCCAAGTATATTGCCGGTATTTCCGGTTGCACACACCGGCACAATAGAGAAACCACTACTGTAACATGATGTGTGCGGCAGATTCCGAAGACCAATTAGCCTTGTGATCGTCTAGGCAATATCTTGCTTGTATTCCAGCATCCTACGAGTACCAGGTGCACTCCTGTTGACCTTGTTCGCGGGTCATTCCGTTGTATATGCCATGGGGTACCGTATCCCACCAATAATGTTGTCATATGGAGCATATGCCGTGAAACCCACGGTATGTCCCATGGGCCTCCCTTGTTTTTCACCATGGCGCGCCCCATGGTATATATATCCCATGGGGTTCCTCAGCGACAAAATGTGATATGCTGTGTCCCGTTTGTGGGAGGAATACTTGGAATTAGATTGGATAGATTGGGACATAGTAAAATGGTTAATTGTTAATTAGGTATGCCCAGACCCGGTTAACCGCGTGACCCTCCAGGCGTCACATTGCCCTACCTTTCAGGGCTGTTCACGGGTCGGGTGAAACTTCGCGGGTCGGGTCTGGTC
>JAYJME010004074.1:0-11322 GCA_036873775.1 Costaria costata
GGCAGCTACACTAGCACCAAGTGATTCGCTGAATAGGGGATGGTTCATATTACCCCCCACACACAAACGCCTCACGGTCGCCGTGAAACCCGACCGCGCATATTCTCTTTCACCCGTTGGAGGGGGGAATACCCCACACAAGATGAAATCGCTCGGAAACGTGCACAGCTAGGCTTCGCTGTGCATGTCTGAACGGACAGTGCATCACATTCCCTTTAAGTCTCTGCGTATGATACAGGCGATATGTTGAAAATAGACAGTTTAGTGCGTGCGTTTGACCCCGCACGGTTTCCTAATACCTGGTAGCTTTTTTATTTTAGCGCGGGAGGCCGGAAAGGGCGGAGAAGAGGCAGCGAACGAGGGGGTACAGCGTATCACCTCTGACCGTACACTGAAAAAGATAAGATCAAGCGAGTAAAACAAAGCATGATGCATGCCCGGCTGGATCACATTTCACGCGAGCATCGCTCGTAACGTGTTGCGTTTGCTGAAGAACGTAACACACATGAAGAAGTCAAGCATCTCCCCTCCACGTGCGTGGGAGCCGCGAGTGCACGATAATAGCCGTCGTTCAACAACAACTCAATCGCACAACGGCTGACCAAGCTCCGTCTCGATTCTCGTGGCAAAATTGACCTATTCGCAATTATTACAGGGCAACGCGTGGATGTTTGTATACGAAGTATACGAATATCGGTACCTAAACGACCCTTGTATTCACGGACATCTTACGCACAACCACAGGCCATCAAGAAAATGACTGAACTGCTGAGTTGCTGTGGAAGGCCTGGTACACCGACGGTCCAATCTCCGGACCACCTCGCAGCCGATTCCGTAGGGGTTACGGCTGCCCAAGCTCCGACTCGATGTTGTGATAAAAATATAAGTATTCGCAATGATTATAAGCAACAACCGTTAACGCTTGAATGTTGGCATCGAAATCAAAACGATCCTTGATTAATTCACGGACATTTGACGCACGTCCGCAGATCACCAAGAAAATATTTGAAGAGCTGAGCTGCTGTAGGCCTGGCACATCCACGGCCCATCCCACGACCACCTCGCAGCCGGTTCCGTCGCGGGAAAGCGCTCCCCTCTCTCTGTCGCACGGAGGCCCGTCGCGCGCCGTGCACGGGAGGCGCGAGCCCGTTGCCGTACGAGCACTCGATGTCATTATGGCTGTAGAAGCTCCAAGGTCTACGTAGTTGCTCAGAAATCGTATCGTATCTTACGCGGCGGGCGGCCTCTATTTAAGCTCCCGCCACAATAATTCAATTTCAGCGAAATCGTGGCGTTCAGCACGCGCGACACGACGGGAGGTGGGGCTTAGCGCAGACGGCTTGTCTCTGTCTCAGCTATATACCCCTGCTCGTGGCCGCACCGTCGAAGCTAGAGTCCTGCCGTTCTTGCGATTTTATTGTGAGTAATGCTTTGCTCGGCGTGGACCGAATATAAAGCTGCTCGAAAAAAGGTGTTTCAAAGCTCTGCTTGTTTCAAAAGTGTGTTGCGTTATAACACAGGATTTTGCTTCATTTTTTTAGCTACGAATATACCGGTGGTGTTTATTTTTAATGGCAGGTGGAGAACCAAAGAGTAGTAAATAAACTCTTTAAGGAAAAAATGTGTTCGGCCCTCCCAGCTCCGCCCTCCAGGAGCACCCAGCTCTGCCCTCCAGGGGGAGGTAGCGATGGTTGGCTAGTGTTGGACAAATTGTACTTTTTTTACGGGCGCCCTCGGGACCAGTACAATAAATAGTTACAGGCACCGGCACTTAGCCATAGCCCGAAGTACTTGCTGTTACAGGTGGTGCGAGGCACAGCACAGACGGTCACCATCCGTTCACAGCAAGCAGGTCAACTCAAGCCTATAATAGTAGGCATCATCTCCACCGCCTGGATCAAACTCACCAATCGTTTCCATCAAAATGGTTCATATCTTTTTGGTGATTTGGCTCTCGAACAGAAGAACTTAAGGGCTGCTGCTGCTGCTGCCATTTTTTGCCTTCATAAAACACTTCGCGACGAAAGTAAATATTATACGTACATAAAAAAAAAAACCGCTTAACCACGTAGTAATCGCGTGCGCCACCACACGCCCAGTTACGAGGAGGCCGGTTTGACAAATCATCCTGATCCAAAAAACAAGCCTCCTCTTAGAGGCTGACAGACGGCCTTTCAACTGACCAGATCACGAAGAATATGATGAACGTTACTATTAATACATCCGACCGTGTATCAACAACTCCCTCGGACGGATTTCAGAGACGATTTTCCTCCAAAATCAGGGGCGAGCAAAAAACAACGAAATAAATTGGCGGCGTTTGGAAGATAGATCTCGTGGGGACATCTTTCCATAGACAGACGCGTCGCTCGGCGTTTAATTAAAGTCTATCGGTCGTCAAGGAAATCGGCATCCAAATAAGTCTGAGGGGGGGGGGGGGGGAGGGGGTGTTTGTTACACACCGTCGTAAACTGAAGTTCACATCGAAAACCGCTTCTTCTCATCTATCTACACGTAGTACAGGCAGAACAAGACGACGATGACGACGGGGAAATAGCCTGTCGCTTACCAGGTACCAACCAGGCTCGTATATACGATATGCCACCCTCTTTCGTGCTTCCCACCAAGCTATAGAAGAGACCCCAGCATCTTCACTGTGCCTCTTCAAGACATCTCCGACTTGGAAAGCACATGTCACGTATCACATCTTTAGTTAGTTTCCTTCAATATTTTTTTTGTCGTTTACAAGCGAGGGTCAGCCGTCAGACGCAACCGCTGCAACACACAGCTATTTCGTATTCATAGCTGACTTTCTACCTGCGAAAAACTACCAAGACACATAAAACAATTGACTCAATTTGGACCACAGGGTTTTCTCGAACCGGACAACTTTGTTGGACAAGAAAGAAACAAGAGAACATTACTACAGCAGATGGAGCCCGCGATACTGCCCGACGCGATTCGTAACGAACAAACCTCCGTCTCCCCGTGTACGTACGTAAGTTAAGTAAAAATAAGCATTTTTTTACGCCAAATTTCGAGAAGAAAAAGAAAGCAACAACCTCAACTCAGCATCTCTTACTCCTACTTTTGAGATAAGAAAAAGAAAAGTACACCACCACCACCAGATGAACATACATACACCAGTTGCCAGACCCTCTCACACCACTAAACTACCTACTGCTACTGCACATCGTCGGCTCTTCTCGCGGTCGGCGATTCAGACCCCTACTGTCCGTACGCTCACAAAAACGCGCCGTCCGTACGCTTGCAACACGCGCGCGCCTTCAACAGCGAGTGCATCCCGTTCACTGCATCGCATTATCCCCGGGCAGTCAGTCCAGATCGGGGAGATCCTCCACAAGAACAAAAATCAAACACGCAGGGGCCACACGCGTCCAGCTAGCTCATCGGGGATGGCTTCTAAACTCTCTTCGCTGTGACGCGGACCCGCGCATCCAGTCGTCAAAAGCTTTTAATTCTACCGCCTTGTGCGTACCAACCTCTTATACGACCCCTCGATGGAGGCGCACATACCAATCTCTAATACGACCCCTCGATGGAGGTGAGCCCCGTACCTATCTCTTAACACGACCCCTCGATGGGGATGATAGCCCCCTACGAAAAGCAACTTTCGAGAGGGAGCCTGCGGCTGCCGTCGTCACGAGAAGATAATGTACCACGAGCACAGCACAGCCCTTGCCTGCCCCTCGCCCTCACCCCGCCCCCCCCCGTGCCCACGCTCCCCCAAGAAGAAACAAGACAATACACGCGGACAGGCATCGTCCTCCTTTCTTTTCATAGAGCAAAAAACAAACCCCTCGAGGTAAACAGCCGTTGATTTACCGACCGACCAAAACAAAAAGCGCCCTCTCCGTGCACCCCAGCCAGTAGTGTCACTGCAACCAGAAAGGACGAAACGAAACACGACCGGCGAAATGTACAAAACACAAAAAAAGAGAGAGAAAAAAGCAAGAGCGGAACGAACGCACGAACAAACGAACGTACGAACAACAGTCGCATCCCCTGGCCAATTTCCCTCCCGCTGTTTACATCACAAGGGCGGACGCGCCGCGCACATTTAACTCGTTTACCAAATTCTACGCGTTCAAAATGCAAAAACACGAGAAGGGGAAACCCCAACCCCCCGTCTCCCGTCGTCTAAAAGAAAACAAGACTTTCTTACTCCTACGAATCTCTGTCGTTTCAAAAAAAGCCAAGACTTCTTACTCGTAGCGACGACCAAAAACCAAACCAAACCAAACGTGACACGACACTCTCCCCTAGAACCTGCCGACCCCTCACGACTTCTTTTCCTTTTCCTTTATCTTCTCTCTCTACTGTTACTTAGCGCAACGACGCGGTACGCTTGATGGCGTGCCTTGACGGGTCCATCGCTACCGCTGCCATCGCGGACGCCGGCTCCTCCACCGCCTTCGCCTGCATGTAATGCATCGCGAACGCACACAACGCCGCGCTCGCCAGGGGCATCGCAATCTCCGGCGCCTCCGTTGCGGCACTGCGGCTGCCACCGCCGCCACTCGCCACGCTTGCAACAGCGGAATAAGACGAACCGACACAGCTGATCTCGGCGCTGTAGGCGGCGGGCGCTGACACGCCGGCGGCCCCAGCGTTCGCGAGCGACGAAAAAAGGGCCGGGTTTTGCGCCAGTGCCAGCATCCCTTCCGCCAGCTTGCGTCGGCTTTCGGCGGGCATCGAGTCGAGGGACGCGGTCAGCTCTTCGAACTTCGCTTCCTGGTCGGCTGCGCCGACACCATCCGTCGACGCCGCCGCCGCCGCTATCGCCTCCGCGGGAGGCGCTACTGTTCCGATCGCGGGTTCGTCCTCGTCTATCGACACCGCCGCTGCCGCCGCCGCCGCCACCGCTCCGTCGTTCGCAGACGGCAACGGCAACGACGGGTGCTGCAAAGACGACAATGACTGCTGCTGCAATGGCTGCTGCTGCTGCTGCAAGGAAAGGCCGGCGTTCTCGCCGGGTTGTTCCGAGCCCGGCATGGACGTAATCTCTGCATCGAAATCGATATCAAAGAAGCTCTCGTTCAGCACGTCCAGGCCGCTCCGGCTGCTGCCTCCGCCGCAGTCACCGCTGTCGTCCTCGTCCGTCGTCACGTCCACCAGCTGCAGCGGCCCTAACGACCCGCCGCCGCCGCCGCCCATGCCCATCGACCCGTGCGAGCCGATGCTCATGCTGTCGAGCTCGCGCAAGAAAGACGAGTCGCGCGACAAAGCCCCGCCCCCGATAATCATACCCGGGCTCGAGGCATCTCCGACCACATCCGCTGGAAAGTTGTACACGGGGCCCCCCTCCGTCGGCTCCGCCTTGGGCCTCACGTTGCCCCCTGCACCACGATCCGCCATCGTCGCCGCTGCTGCTGCTGCTGCCGCCGCCGCCGCCATCCCACTCTCTTCCCCCGGTTCTGTCTTGACGCGGGGGGGTCCTGCCGCTAATCGGGCGACCTCGGCAGCTACAGCGCTAGCGTCGCAAGTCCCATCCCAATCTGCATCCAACCTACGTTTCTTCGCCCAGCCCGCGCCTGGCAAGATCTCGTGCTTGACGGGTTCTCTTCCCGGCGCAACGGTGGTTCCGACGCCAGCGAGGCCAACGCTTCCGGTCGTCGAGCGTTCGTCGAGGAGGCGATCGACCATGCGCGACAGGGCGTCGATTCGGCTGTCCATGTCGGTGACCTGCAACCGCAGGCTCCCCACTTCCGTCCTTAGGTCGTCGACCTCCTGCTTCTCCGGGGTAACGCCGTAGTGGGTGGCGCGTCTGATCTCCGACAGCAGGTTGGGCTTGTCGCGCAAAAATAAGTCGTGCTGTTGACGGGAGGGGGGGGGGGGGGGTAGGAAAGAGCGGTCGGTCGCAAGGCAGGTCGGGCGAAGGGAGCGAGGGAAAACGCTCGTTAGGGTTTTGCGGTGGATGGAGGCGACACCAAATTCTTAAATTTTGGAAAGATTAATACCTGTTATAATAATAAGTTGGTCGATCATCAAGTAGATCGACAAAAAAAAGCAGATTCATAGATAAGTTGCCCGACGGGGCCCGGGCCCGCCACCGCCAGCGGGCATTTTGCCCTTTGCCGTTGCACAAGCACCTCCCCAGAATCGCAACAATGCCAGCCAAAAATGCTCAACATACGCAAAGCACGCCTCGGGGGCGAAACTTAACCTTGCTCCAGGTGCGGCATGACGGAAGCTGTGGGAGGCAGGGGTCACCCCCGGTTGCAACCCGGGTTTCATAACGCAGCGCACGCGTCTGAGAAGCGACCGGCGTCGGCTACTGCAACAGCCTCTCCGCGTGTCAGTACTATTTTATACCCACTGCCAACACTTCAATATTTGATGCTGCGATAGTTTTCATAAAAAGTTGAAAAACGTCAGCTGTGAGTACGACCGATTGAATGGTTGAAACTCAACTTTGTAAGCTGCGTAGTACTGCAGACACGTTCGTTGGACGTGCTTATTCTACATTTGATATATAATATGCTTTTGTGAACTAATTGCGATAGTTCAAGATCGCAACTTTGTTGGGGGGAGCCGGAATATTCAGCTTCTTTCTTCGCTTGGCGGAACAAAATAAGTAGCCTATTCATACAGCCAGCAAGTAACAAGCCCGGCCTCTTCTTCGCTTGTGGCGAATGTATATGATACAAGCAACAGCAAATAACAAGCCCCGGCTTCTTTTTGCTATTGGGCGGGACAAGCAAGAAGGCGGCAGGAAGCCAGCAAATCACGAAAACCAAACAATGCACCGACCCTCATATTTTTTTGATGACCCTCAAACTAAAAGTATCGTACTGAATAAATACGATGCTATTTTAATACCCTGGTAGACACATGATGTGTACCAGGCAGATGATATACGAGTACAACCGTAGACAACTGCTGCTATTAATATGATAGTACATGTGTTATACGTACTGGTATGATATATTGGCCGCCTTTGGCACAATTCTGGACTAGTATCTAGGATACAGCATAGAAATCGGGGAATTGGTCTTGGCCCGCGTGTGGTTCCAGTGTTATGAGAGGGGATATATCGAAAACGCCGAAAACACTACTTTAGACCCTAACCCTAACCCCAACCCCGACCCCGAACCGACCCATATGAGCTTTTTCTGGAAGAAATTAGGCGTTTTTTAATTTTGGAAAAAATGGTGGACCATGCTAAAGTCAAGTTATAAAATATTCCCCGATTTCTATACTGTATCCTAGATAATAATCCAGACATGCGCCAAAGGCTACTGCGAAATTGTCGAAGGTTGGTTTGCAAACATGCAACTCAGGCTGCTATTACTAAGTACCAGGTACCAGGTATTAACAGGGTTGGGCACTGGCACAGTATGTACTGGCAGTAGAAATCTACCGGCAGTAGCTATCTACTGATTGAGCCTGCCGGCAGCTGCTGCCGGTAGGTTTGATCTTACGTACGTTCAAGAAAAACGCCACAATATATTGTGAAAACCCATAAAAAAAATGGTGAGAGCCTACTACGGCCAGCATATTGCTTCAGCCCAGTATACTGGTTGCTGAAAAGGCCAGTATTGTACCTTCTGATTGAGGCTACCACTGCCCGACTCTACCAGGAAGGCATTAATCTATGAATATCACTGTAGATTATGTCATCTATGCATTGTGTTTGTTCCAACAAAAAATATACCTGGGTACGCGTTAAAAAATCGAACAAATTATCCACTGTCAAATTGTTCAATTGCGCTTAGACAGCAGTCCAACTTCCAAAATCTCCTCTCGGAGCAGGTCCAAAGAGTTCTCCATCAAGTTTCAAACGCGTGCCAATCAGCCAATCAGGTGTGGAGATGGGTGCCTATCAGACAACCAGCCAATCAGGAGTGGAGATGCCTATCAGTCAATCAGCCAATCAGGGGTGGACACGGGTGCCTATCAGCCAACCAGCCAATCAGGAGCGGAGATGGGTGCTTATCAACCAATCAGCTAATCAGGAGAGGACATGGGTGCCTATCAGCCAACCAGCCAATCAGGGGTGGAGACGGGTACCTATTAGCCAATCAGTCACTCAGGAGTGGAGATGGGGTCTATCAGCCAATCAGGGGTGGAGATGGGTGCCTATCAGCCAATTAGCCAATCAGGAGTGGACATGGGTGCGGCCATATCAGCCAATCAGAAGTGGAGACGATATTCGAGCTCTGAGGTTTGCATCAACCGGGGGCTACTGCTGTGTTTCCGCAAATACACGGCATGCGAGCACGCAGGGCAGATCGTGCCGACGTCAACACCATGGAAGCAATACTATAGACTGCTTTCATGGCAGGTATGTGACATGTATGATACTGGTACAGCAGTAGCACAGGACAGCTAAAAAGAAAACGAGCACTGAAAAAGACAGGCTGAGAATGGCAGGTAAACAAGAAACTCGAAAGTCGTTATACAGTAGGTAGCCCCTTTAAAGGGACCTTAATATTGCGTTAAGGATTGGAGGTCCCTTATATAGCCACAGCGTTCCTTATCAGAGTTGGTATATACAGAGTACCGGCCCCTTGCACGAGTCATAGAGTGGGAAGAAACGGTGAGCAGAAAGCGGAGGTCCCTAGTACTATCGTATACCGTTTTTCTTCATCGCGGGGTCCCTTTACCCTTTTACTCGTACCGCAAAAAAGTATCCCACACTATTTCCAAGTAGTTCTGTCCCCAAAAACCGTTTCCGGCTTTAAAGGGATTAAAAGGGGCTACCTACTGTACTGAAGATAGAGTAGAACGCATCATCTATCCTACATAAGCAACCCGGCCTGGGTCAATATTCCCGTTTCCTACTTCGTACTTCGTGTAAGTATTAACAGGTGTCCTTAACTGTAAAGCGCAAAGCGCTGCTTTTGCTCAGAATAAGCGTGAATATTGGCAATTGTCAGTGCAGTCGATGATCCGAGGGTGCATCTTGCTGTGCGGTACACAGACATCCCGAGACATCAGCAAGCCCAGCACGTCGCAATTCCGACAGCTAAGAAGAGGAATGCGTGATAAAGCATGCAATTATAAAGTTGTGGATGGACATGATGACCGACAGAGGCACACCTCTCAATTCGACGTACCAAGACATGTTTCTGTGTTGCGAGTTCCGTGTGTTGTGGCCCTCGTACAAGTGCTCGTATAACATGTATGTGTTCCGTGCGGCTCGGGACTCATGAACTCATGGCCGCGGCTCGGTCTGAGCACTTTCCATCACAAAACCAAGCGAAAGCAAGAAACCCCTGAAGTCAACTAAAACAGGTCTGCTATCGTAACTTAATTAAATAAATAGAGCTCTGCCCTCGCAACGTAAGTCAACTGGTGATAGAGCTCCGCCTTCGTGACTTGCGATGCAGGCTATACGATAGCACCGATGTTCGAGACACCAACGACAGCCCCCGTTTCTGCACCAACACAAATACCGCAAGATAAGCGCGGACCGACATACGAACCAACATATGAACCAATACCCGACCCAAAACTAACCGTAACCCCAACGTGGACCTCACGCCTGGTTAATGGGCTCGGTAAGACTCTACGTCGCAACACCTTACTAAGACCCTATATACATAGGTCACAACATCTTACTAAGCCGAATACCGGTAGGTCGTTGATACTGAAGTATGTACGTATCATACGCTGATTTTCATATTTTATGATTTCATTTTTTCATCTGATGGGTACGATTTGCTTGAGTTACTATGCGTGCGTACTATTCCCGTTATTTTTTATGTCTCTACGAGTATCTTTCCCGAGGTATTCTTCCACTCCAGAGTGTAGGAGCCTGTCCTGTGGCCGCGGAATTGATTTTAACGATGAGTTAATGTGAGAACAACAGCAAACAAGATCACAGCACCTTTGAAAGACTCTAGAAGTGACTTGGTAAAGCACATTTGTATCGTTGTATTATATGAGAGGAAATCCTGTAATCCTTCTGCCAGCCCCGGCCGCATGCATCGTGCGCGTTGACGAAATGCTGCACGCAAGTATGAACCCTTTTAGGACCAAGGACAACATAAATGCGAGAAGAGATGTCTCATCACCAGTTTAGGGAGATCGTGCAGCAGCGTGCGTACAGCTCCTTACGCTGCACTTCGACAATATCTCCAGACCTCGGAAATATCACGATCTAGATAATCTAGATCCTACCCTGCCGTTATGAGATGCTGCGCAGGATCTGTGTGGTACAGATCCAACCCAGGAAACGTGTCCTAGATCATGCAGATTGTACGGCTACGACCCGGCAACACGAGCTAGATCCTGCATACCAGGAATTGATCTGCCCTGAAAGATCTAGATCGTGAAGTGTTAGGCTGCTTCGTGTGGCCGATGCTGTAGTCAGTTACATTCCACACTTTCACACACAAACAGATCACGATCCTAGATCATCTAGATCATCTAGATCCTATATCTGTCGTTACGATATGTTGCGCAGGATCTGTGTAGTACAGATCCAACCTTGAAAACATGTGCTGGGTAGATCATGTATATCACACGGCTCTACACCCGGCAACAAGATCTAGGCCGTGAAGACTATTTAGACCAGGGATCTGTCTGCCCTGAACGACACAGATCATGAACGGGGATCTGACCTGTCCATGTGTGCACACTTTTCTCCTCTGAAACCTCAAGAGATATAAACCCGGTAGGGAACAACACATCTCGACGTTGGATTTCTGCACCCCCCTCCTGCAACTACACAGCAGCAGCATAGTACTCGTATCATGCCATACGAAGTGTACACATATCAGGTACTAAATAAACACGAGTATGATACACCGGCAGTACTGGTAGGCAGGCAAGTATCAAGGATTCGCATCATGAGCTAACCAGATATCAGGGTATCAACTTCCTGGTACGTACAGCAGGCCAGTAGTGGGGCCTGTATAAGGCGGTCAGAATAAGGTGGCCGCTCCATATACGGCGGTAGGGCGGTTGAAATCGATTGGCCCGACGGTAACTCTCAATACAGCCGCCTTCACAAATACTGCTGTAGGGCGGCCTCTCGATTTAGGGCAACCAAAATCCCTTCGCACGAATACATGAAACGATATACCAGTACCGCCCTATATGCCCCGCTACTAGTGTTGTACCAGGCACGAGTACAGCAGTACGCGACAGCAGTTAAGAAACTCCTATTTTGGCTAAGACTCGCGGCTTATTGTGATTTCAACGTTGAGCGTAGGCTCTAAAATGCTACCAGGTATTTGAGAGTTTCGGAAAACGTTTTTTTTTTTCCAGAATGAAAAAAATCCAGAATCAGAGGAAAATCACGGGGTTTCATTGGCGTTATCCTCTCATTTCCAGAACCAGAGTGTTTTT
>JAYJME010004075.1:0-11322 GCA_036873775.1 Costaria costata
GGTATTTCCTTCGACGGTACCGACGTTGTTCCTGTACTACACACTCGGCACGGAGGGGCAGCATACTTCAACCAGGCGGTCCGATTTGGGCAACCTCTTCACAAGAAACCACTAAATCCAGAGGCAACACGCTACCTGGACTCCCAACCTAGATCGGAGGCGACATCCGCTGAAGAGGGGTCACTCTACCTGAACTTCTTTCTTTCTTCCAGGTGAGATATGAAGTTGTGCGACGTGATTTGTCGACCAGTGTTTGTTTGGTTTACAGATCACCATCGGCTGAAGAGAGAGCACTCTTCTTGTTCTCTTTATTAGACGGGAGATTAGTTTTGTTTTGTTCGTTTAGGATATTTTCGTCGGGTGATCCATGTTTTTCTTGCGAAATATTGTCTGAACGCTTGCTGTGTATGGTCAAAACGGGAAATTGCGCCAAGGATTTATTTTAATGGAGGCTACTCTAGTCCGGACCATCCACCGAGCTCCCAACAACTACGTTTTCACCCTGGCGTATTTTGCCTGCACTCCTGCCTTGACTCCCGCTGCAGATCAGGGGGATCTTCGACGGTACCAGCCTTTTATCTGCAATACGCACTCGGCACAGAGGGCAGCACACTGTAAGCAGGTGACCCGATTTGGCCTTCCTCTTCACAAACTATCACCAGATTCAAAGGCAGCACGCTACCTGGACCCCCGCCGCAGATCGGAGGCACTGTCCGCTGAAGAGGGGGCACTCCATCTGAACTTCTTCCTTTAAGGTGAGAGATGATAGTGTTGCATTTTGTTTGATTGCTGTTGTCGTTTGGTCAACCAATGACCATCGGCTGACGAGGGGGCGCTCTACCCGTACTCCTTCCAATCAGGTGAGACATGAAAGTACTATTTTGGTTTTTGGTTTTGTCGCCTGCCGTAGCTTTTTCTTGTTAAATGTTGTTGGTACGCTTACTGTTGATCGTCAAAATGGGAAACCGCGCCAAGGATGTCCTTCATCTCTGCGAAAGCTACTCTAGCTTGGACCATCCAGCGAGCTCCCCACAACTAAATGGTCACCTGGAGGTACTCTACATGCAATCCTACCTGGACTCCCATCGCAGATCACGGGGAACATATTTCGACGGTGCCAGCGTTATACCTGGACTACAAACTCGGCACAGAGAGCAGCCTACTTCAACCAGGCGCTCCGATGTGGCCTACCTCTTCGCAAGAAAGCACCAGATCCAGAGACAACACGCAACCTGGACCACCGCCGCAGATCGAAGGCGTCATCCGCTGAAGAGGGGGCAAGCTGCTGAATTCCTTCCATTCAGGTGAGAGATGAGATTATGCGATTTGATTTGTTTGCTATTGTCGTTTGATCTAACACTCTACCGCTGATATCAAGTCTAGGTTCCAGCGGGTAGAAGACGCTGTTAGGGTTTTCTCATCACAGCTTGTCTAATCCAATCACCATCTGCTGAAGAGGAGTTACTTTACCTCGAGGCCTTGATTTGAGGTGAGATTTGAGGTGATGCGTTTTGTTCATTTTTCACTGCCGATTGGTCAAGCACTTTGCCAATATCGTAGGCCTAATTTTCAACCTGTAGGAATTCTGCCGTTTGGTGTCTGTTGGTTTATTGTTCATCGTAACATTAGGAAAAGGCGTTACGGCCGCCATTGGATTCGTCCTTGTGGAATATACTCTAGCCTGGACAACCCAGCAAACTCCCTACAACTACTGGGTCATCTGAGGGTACTCTACCTGCAGTCCTACCTGGACTCCCGCCGCAGATCGTAGGGAACTTCCTTCGACGGTAGTAGCACTATACCTGGACTACACCCCAGGCACAGAGGGTAGTTCGACCAGAGAGCGCGGTTAATCTTGGCTCTTCAGAAGCAATCACGAGACAGAGGTATATTTTATCTGACGGCAACGCAGTCCACGGAAAGGGAAACACATGGGCCTGGGATTGCCGAGGTCGTAACCAGAATGAAGCTAAATGACCAAGGTATAAAGAAGATGACCCAACAAGTACCCGACGCGTCGTCTAGTTCTTCAAGCGTGCTTGGGAGGAAGAGTATGCAGTCGGGACCGGAGCAGCTGAGTGAATGGTGGACAGCAAGATCAGCAACACCCGCGCAGGGTTTAACCTGGGGGGATGGACACAAGCACTTGCAACGTTGGAAGGAAAGGGATGTTTCAAGATCGTTCGTGTACATACGGGAACCGTTCGCTGAAACGGTGGGTCGGTTTCGGGGAATGGAGGAGCGTATCTGGAGTCTCAGACGCTCGGACGCCTCGACCAGCATTTTCGTTTTGTTGGCGTTATGCTGGAGGGGCGTTACGGCGGCGAGGTGCTCGGATACTAAATACGAGGATGTGTCGTAGCTATCCGTATTACAGCTATGCGCGGAGGGCCTAGGGTACGAGTGGGGTTCAAGCGTTCGGACGCTCCCCACTGCACCCTGGTGGAAAGGGAACGGCAACCAGCCGTTACCCAAGGCTTCCAAGATTCTGAGGCCGTCTAAAGACGGGGTCGTAATCTTGGGAGTCGGTCATGAACCCCACCTATTTATTCAATACGGCCCAGAGGAACGAAAGATGAACGCGCTATCTTGTCACGTATCACATCACTGCTGCGCTCGTATATCACACGCATCCCACGCATACTGTATCCTGTGGTATTGTGTTGCTCGCATATCCGTTTTGCACTTGCGTGGACCTCAGATTTGCTAAGTTTCGAGAACTTGGTGTTCTACCCCCTGAGATACAAGTACAGGATACGGATAACGAGGACCGGAGGCCCAGTGAGTTCCAAACTGGACCTACGACGAACTCAGGATGGATTGAAGTTGAGTGACAGAGTTTCAACCCTTCAACCAGTTGCAATATTGACCTTGACCGCCCAGCGAGCATTCAACAACTATTGTATCACCTGGGGGCACTCTACCAGGACTCCTATATTTGGACTTCCACCGTAGATCGTGTGGGATTTCCTTCAACGGTACCAGCGTTATACCTGGACCACTCACACGGCAAGGAGGGTAGCGTACTTCGACCAGGCGGGCCGATTTGGACGACCACTTCAGAAGCAATCGCCTGATTTAGAGGCAGAGCGCTACCTGGACCCCCGCCGCAGATTGATCGCACCACCCATTGAAGAGAGAGCACTCTATCTGAACTTCTTCCGTTCCCGCGAGATATTAAATTATGTTTTTTCTTGTTTTCTATTGTCTTTTGTTCAAGCACTGTACCGCTGATACGTAGTCTAGGTTCCAAGAGGTAGAAAGCTATCATTGGTATTTATCGTCACAACATGTATAAACCAAGCACCACTTGCTGAAGAGGGGACACTCTACCTGGACTCCTTCCTGTCGTACTTTTTAACGCTGCCGCCGACCGTTCACTGTAAGTATTGGATTGGATGAGGCCTCCTGCCCCGAAGCAGGGGGGGCTCGTCCGGGATAAACCACCGCGTTGAGTGTGACGATAATCCCTGGTAATGAAATGACCGTTCAGAAAAGAAAAAGGCTGATACGCATGTTGGGCGGGTAGGAAGGTTTGCATTTCTCCTCTGCCTATCCTGTTCTCAGCGGCGTTTGGCTAGGTTCAGGAATTATCTTGTCTCCTACATAATATCAAAATATTAGAATCAAAATTGTTGGAACCGATTTTATTCCAATTCTGAATCCGTCTGTTTGGGCCACGATGATATTACTGGTGACTCTCCGTCGGTGGTCGACGCTGGCGCCAGTGGTTCCGTTTCGGTCGAAAGTACGCGCTATGCGCCTACGCGTGTCGACATCAACACACATCCAAGACCGGCCTTGGAAGTTGTGCGGTAGAGGTGTATATATCGCTGGAGAAGCGGCGTCCGAAGGTCAGCAGACCGAGAGCAAGGTGCCACCTGCACTAAATGTAGACCAGATGGTGAGCATTGGTTTCTCTCGAAGCACCGCATGGCCGTGTGGCGGAATCTAGTGGCGGAGTGCGTCCGTGTGTGTGCATTCTGTGTACACAGCACGGTTTGCTCAAGTATTGTACCGCTGTTGAAGTATAAAAATGCGCTGTATCGACGACGGCGCCAGCGATGCGATCAGTGGCCGGGGCATCGACTACTGTCAATTTTATGGTCCACCAATGAATTGATTGCTTGTCATCCCGCCACTTATACTACACATCCGACGTAAGGGACGTGGTGGCGTGCAAGAGGCTTGATCGAGATTGGCAAGAACGATGTCGATGGCGAGGTGTTGAGATATTAGCCTGTTGGGCTACTGGTAAAAGGTTAACCAGTCACCTACCCAAACTATGCCTTACAACACTCTCCCCCGCTAGAACGGCGGGGTATACAGGTCGGCCGGATACACGGGCGGGCCTGTCAAAACCGCCAGCCAGGCGGTTCCTATATTTTTGGGGGATCCAGAAGTATTTTCAGGTTCGACATGGAGAAGTTCCACTTTTTCTTTAAAAAGGCTTATTATTGTAGGCACGGTGAGATTCGAGCTCGAGACCTCAAACCCATGTCTGCCATCGACGCCATGTGTTAAGGTATTATTATTCTGTTGGGCTACTGGTAAAAGGTATAACCAATCACCTACCCAAACTAAGCCTTATAACAGAGGGCAAGCGACATTCCGTGGCGACCTCGAATAACATAAAGCAACAACTTCGAGTACTCTGTATGATGATGTTGTATTGAGGCCGGCGGGCTGGGCGGAGGTGGGTGTGTGCACTTTACCGTATTACATGTGTACACACCTCCAGCAGTTCCTGTTCGACGGTGCTTATTTTTCTTCCCTGGGTCGTAATATGTAGTAAGTACGAGTAAGCTGTTGTTGTGTGCATATGTGCGTTCCAGTACTACTGTAATTAGTATCTGTTTCATCCGGCGAATGGAGGACCACACCGGATGCGGCGGGCTATGTGGCTTATGGTGTACCGGTAAGCTCTCAATGAGATTTGGTTTATTAGCACTGACTACCACCACCGTTATCTTGTTCTCGCCGGGTATCGACTCGTATTGTTTTTTTTTTTTAATTGAAAAACGTCAGCTGTCGGCGACATTGTTCAAGACGGTACTCGTACGTACGCAAACATGTCGGTTGTCCGTCAGCCGTCAAGGAATTATCCACACTAAAATTAGTATATTAAGTCTGAGAGGCCTTAACGTTAACTAGACCGTCAACCGACATTTTTTCTCGTATCATTCTTACGTGTCCTGGGCCTGCCCGTCATCCTTTTGTTGTCGGAGTCGGACTGTGACCTTGCAAACGGCCGCGAGGTCTCGACCAAACAGACAGTAAGTAGTAGACGAGTACCTGGCGTATTATAGTTGGATCATAGTTTCCTGGTTTTTGTAGCATTGTCGGCGACGTGACGACAAACCTGCTGTTGGTTTTCGTTTTATTTGTCTCTTATCCTCTGGTCGTCGTACCAGGTACTGGTACGCCGTCGGTATGTACGTCGTCGACCAACGACGGACGAAGCCCATTTTTGCAGCAGTTTTGACAACAGCTGTAACTGTTGTATCTTCGGCGAACAAACTCGGACAGTATGCATTAGAAGAGCATCGTCCTACAACGAAGCACATTGTTACAACAAGTACAGCAAGAGAGCTCTACCGTTTGACTGCGAGCGTGGAACGTGAAGACTGGAGACTGGCGACGATAATGCTTGTCGTCTGTTTTTGTCGGTTGTCGGTGAAGTTGCACAGCAGGGCGGTTTCGGAAAAAAACGTAACGGCCCATTCGTTGCGAAACGCCAGCAAAATAGTTTGGCACTCCCGGTTGCGCCGCGCTTGCTCGCTTGCCTCATTGCTCGCTTGCGTTGCTCACACTATCTGCGCTCAGCGTTCCTACATACCTGGCGCATCTCTGCTTGTTTTAAGGTGTTCGACCCAAAAGGCACCATGGGCAAGCTTGCCACGGTCCTCGTTTATGCCTCCTCGATTCAAGCGTGCTCCTGCTTCCACGTTTTCCAGCCGATGGCAAACCCGCGACAATCGCAGAAGATGCTGCGACACATGTTCCCAGCAGACAACTGCGCAACATCACAGCAGCAGTTGTCGTCATCCTCATCAGCATCAGCGATGGCACCCAGCGCTCGCCACCTCTCGAGCACGAGTCCCCGACCGTTGACAGAGTGCAGCGCGGAGAGAGAAGGGAGTGAAGGGAGGGACGGCGGTGGAGAGGAAGGCGGCGGAGTGGACTACTCTGCGGACCCTCTCACTGCGTTTCTTGGCAAATTTTTGCCCAGCAAGGAGAAAAGCAGCTCGCCCCAGGCCGAAGATCTGGTGAGATACCAGCGGGTCGTCTGTTTCTTCGTTGTTCGTTGTTTCGTTGTTCCCTCTCATATATTTTACCCAGGATACGTATCTTACCGCAGGTATACGAGTATCGCAGACGTACTCGACGTACTCGTAGACGTACCGGGTACATACCAAGGATGGATATGATATATACGTACATCAGTACAAGTTGAGCTTCCCCTTCGAGATGCGGTTGACTTGGAATCACCGGAGGTGTCGCAAGTTGAAAGGAGGGAACACAGGAACACAGGCGTTCCAACGACGTGCTCGTCATGACATGATGAGGTTGTGTGTTTGGCTTTTGCGGTGAAAATAATGTGATTGTGACTGGATCCCTCCTGCTGAGCACTGCACACTTTTCGTATGATATGGCAGAGGCATAACGTAAGCCGTCGACGCAAAGTCAACTACGGGTCGAAAGAGATTATTTCAGGTTTTTGCGGAAATTTCGTTTTTTTTCTCGATTTTTTTTCGGGAAAAGCAGAAAAACTTCAACACCGGAAACACTCGCCTCTTTTTCTGTTTTGTTCTGGATGTATTCATAGCCGAAAATTTGGTGCAAGGAATTAGAGGATCGGGGCAGCCCCACCGCTCGAGCTGTGCCACCACTCATGAGCGCACAAGGCTGACCAGGGTCGTTTCCAAGGTAATTCGCAAGTAATGGCCGAGAACGCAGAAGGCACAATAGCTTTCAGGGCTCTCATGGTCGAGTTGACGAAGTGACCGCACCGTGGTGGCCGACCGACTGAGAGCTCGTTGGGGACAGTACGTAGCTGAATGAAGCGTTTGTCGTGTCGGGCGTTGTACAGTGAAGGCCCGCATTTAAGAAACATCCTGTTAAGAAAGGGAGGCTGAGATTGTGTAAAAAGTAGGAAATTGGGTGTAAGAAAGATAGCTAAAACCTGGAAACGAAATAAGAAACGGCCTGTATAAGAAACGGCAGTGATGGCCGCCCACCCAATTTAAGAAATGAGGTCGCTTCGCAGAGTGGGACGGAATAACAAACGCCAAAAGTTGAAAATTCCCAGCCGTGCGATTAATACAAGTACCGTGCAGCAAAGTACGAGTCTCATCACAGCCGACATTTGCTTCAGTTCCTTTTTTTTCTGGCAGTTACAGCGCCAATGTGACGTCCGAGTTTGGCCTTCAACCGTCTCCGCCGCCAGCCTTAGATCAGTCGCTCGTTAGATGTTGTGTGCGTGTGAGATTCTGACTGGGTTGTTCCGGGGGTTAATCACACATAGAGCACACGAGAGTTCTAGGTGTGAGTATGATATGACTACCGCGTCGTGCTCCATACTGATGGGGGCACGGATGAGGGCGCCGGTGCTGGGGCGTGGGTGCTGCTACGTAGAGGCAGGGCAACAACAGGAGGGGGTGAGGAAGTCGGGACGGGCACTGACTCCCTCAACGTCCGCAACGCGGAGCTTTGAGCTTAGTGGGGGGCGAGTTGGTCCGCGTGGTGTCAATATTACTGATTAATATCGGTATGCACTAAAAGTCTACCAAGTATATACGTCGAGTGTATGACGGGCTTGATTGAGAGGTAACACATTGAGTTACGTCAGTGCTGCTGGTCTTTCGACGTAGCTGATGGTGGATACAGCAGGGTGTGGCTTCAGTCAGACCTACAACGTTCTTCGCATTGTTATTGATTGGGGAGCTCAAGAGAGTACCCCCACATCCAAGGTATTGTATGGTAGTAGTCATCGATTGCGGCTGAACTGTACAAAGGCAACGTGATATGTGCTTCTCGCGGTACATACAAAATAAGAAACACGAGACGCTCTGAAAACTGTTGGACTTGAGTTGAGAAAACTAGGAATCACCATTTAAGAAATGCCACAAATGTTGCTGGCGAGAGCACTGGACGCCAAATTGACGTTTCTAACAGTGGGCTCCCACTGTACGAGTTGGTGATGTACTTCACTCCCCAAGGCACCGACACCTGCCAACGAGTCAGGCCGACTGCAGTGGGACCACCAAACGAATGATTTACGCGAGCGCTGCTTCTGTAGTGACAGTTATGTGCCCGCAATCAAAACGCCATCTAATCCCGGTATAGTAAGTAGCTCCCCGGAACATAATCCAGGTCAACAGGAGAATACAAGGATAATATCCAATTGACCTGTGTATCCTTATAATGCTGCACGCACACACACACAAAAGCACAGTGGCTGTCACAAAGGCGCAAGCTTGAAGCGCGTCTGCTGTTTTGCCGCTGCTGTTGTACCGTGTGTGCCGTGGCCGCGCAGCTGCGTTTGAAATTCAGAGGGACTGTTGTGGGTATAGACTACATGCTTATATCGCCCTACGCGTCGTCCTCGTTGTTCCGTTATTGGCCGAAGCGAAACATAATGCACCGCTCTTGATACTGTGTTCCTAGTTTTTACCTGGTACTTCCAAGGACAACAGGAAACATGGCACACACACGCACACACAATACAAGCAAGCACTGTCCGTGACCGTCACAAAAGGAAGGAGCTTGAAGGGCGGCTGCTAATGTGCCGTGGCTGCCCCAAAGCAGAGAGCTTGAAGGGCGGTGTGATACAGATACAGCAGCAGATCGAAAGGCTGAAACCTCGTACTGACATAGTGAAATTGTGGGTTTCTATGGTCCTGCGCGGCTCGGCGAGACGGAAGACAATCCCTTGAAAGAGAGCCAGCCTACACGACTTTGGGCACCCAGAGCACGTGCCACGGAGCCCAGCCGGGGCCCAAACGTGCGGCGTATGTACCGGCCCTGACCTCACGCGTGCCCCCCAGCCGGGAGCGCGAGAAACGACCCTCGGCCGCCTGAGAAGAGCGTGCACCACTATCTGGCATTAGTGACCACTATCTAACATTGATGACCATTGTCTGACATTGGTCATCCTCTCTCGGCTGTTGTCCCCAGCAACCACAATCCCACCCTAACGGTAACTGTACCGAACCTCTCTCGTTGCAGTTTGTCTCCGCCAATCACACTACTTTCCTAAATTATGCGGGCTGTGGTGACCCGCTTTTGGTCGATCGGTTACAGGTGTTCAACATCGGTGAACAGCAAAAGCGACGAGGCATGAGCGCGGCGGAGATGGCGTCGGCGGTCGACGAGGGTCTCCTTCGAAACGGCTGGTTTGTCACCGGACGGGTGGATGCCTCCCTATTCAGCGAAAACTTCTTCTTCTCGGACCCTCAGGTGCGGTGCTTGTTTGCCGGGCGCAGGTGACACGTTCCCCTCTCGAGGTCGGCGACATCTATCTGTAATATATCTATAACCATTTTTTGGCACTGAAGAGGGGAAAGGGGACGAAAAAAAAACTAGGGTCTGCAGCAGCATCGGTCATTCGACGCAGAGCTCGGGCTGCTAGGTTCGAACTAGAACGCCCAGAACAGCGCGTGCCCACAGGGTACCACTCGTCCTGCTGCGCGCTCACAATACGCGGTTGATATTGCGGCATTTTGTTTTTCGTCGCTTCGCCGGATCCCAAAAAGGTTGATATGAGAGGAACGTAGCACTACAGTAGTAGTACCCGGGGCGGTAGTTGATACCCCTCCTAATGCTCTCCTGTGGGCGGGGTTATAGCGCCGAGGGGCTGCTTGCCATTACGCAGGACGATACTGAATATCCCGCCCATACGTTCTCCTATTGGCCCTGGGTTATATAACGCCGGGGGGCTGCTTGTTATGTTCGCGCCTCCCGCAGGTATCCCTTACCGGCGTCGACAAATACGCCGAGGGAGTCGCGAAGCTTTTCGACCAAGAGGAGTCTAGGTGCGGGGGTAACGTAACAGGTTGGCAGCTCGGGCCCAACTAGTTTTGGGGCGTCGAGGTTTCTCGCTGAAGAGCATCTCTCTTTTGCCCGATAAGGATGAAAACGATGATGAAGATGGGGACGGGTATGAAGAGGAGGAAGATGAGAAGGCGGGGGAGGGGGGGGAGGAGGAAGAGGCGGGTCCTTTGCGTGCCACATCTAAAAATATTTGCTTGCTGTAGGACACTGAATCTAGCAAGCAGCTCCCCGAGATATACTCCAACATCAACCTAAGTGTGTGTTGGTTCGAGCGCTTTCTCAGTCGTGTGTTTTCATCCGGTTGGCGCGACGATCCATTGGCCGTCTCCACGAGAACTGGATACGTACGTACCCATTCGAGATAACAGGTACCAGGTATCAATTTTGTGGAATCAAACCCCACCGTGGAAGCACCCCAAAAACAACACGAAAGCGTAAAGCTCGGCGCAGGCAACTGTTAACAACTGCACAGATTCAGAGCACACAGTTTGCGCAGGTTCAGAAGCCAGCAATCGGTCCCCGCCGGACTGACACGTGTACTCTGTGCTTGGACGGACAGCGCAGGTGCGATGTGATCTCGACAGTGGCCGACGGTGAGGACATCGTGGTACGGTGGCGGCTTTCGGGAAGGATTAACCTGCCCTTCAAGCCTCCCATCAAGCCCTACGTGGTCACCACGACGTTCGAGAGAGACGCAGGTGCACACGAAGTCAGTACGTGTTATAGCCTAGAAGCCTTGACCGTGTTTTCACACCGTAAAACAAGGTAGCAGGTAACAGCACGAAAAATATGAAAGTAGTACAATTTTTTATAGGTGATCCGCACATTTTTTTTTCAGGAAATGTAAAACGAGCGGCGACGCCGCGCTCGGGTCGTGCTCTGGGGTTGTCTATAGGCCCTCCAGTCCTAGCTTTAGCAGCAGTGCTGCTTGTTGCGACCGGTCGGTTGCTTGTGCAGACCGGAACGGCTGCCATCGCCCCACGTCCTCAGGTCGGACAGCTTTCCGAAACAAAGTGTAACCGTCGATGTTTTGTTTGATTTTTGTGATTCTCTCCCCCAGCGTGAAAATATCCGATTCAATATGCAAAGGGGGGAGGGGGGGGGGGCAGGGATCCCGAACAGCTATGTTTCTGTGCCCTGCCTGGTTGTTCCCCTCTAACACGCGTGTCATGCATACGCAGCCAATACGCTCGTGTGGTTTCCGCGATGTAACCTATGGAATGGTCATTTTTAATTTGTTTTGAATCTCTTCCCCTCCTCTTGTCC
>JAYJME010004076.1:0-11322 GCA_036873775.1 Costaria costata
TGTGGGGCAGAGGTTTCCGTCTCAAGTCATGGCTCGCCCTCATCGACGTTGCCCGCGCCACACCGACCTCGTATTTCCCTCTAAGACCAACCTTTCCGCCCTTGTTGAATCCGTCGTCATCTTCAACCCGACAAATATTATCCTGCGGCGCACACGCCAGGAGATTTTCGACAGCGGCGTGGGACCTTCACGGCACGTCGGGGTCGGACGGGCGGAAGGAAACCCTGGAGAAGGACCCCCCAATCCCAGCATCGGCTCTTCCCGAGGACACCAAAACGACGGCGTTGCAGCAACGTTCGGGGCGGCGGCGAAAGAAAGCGGGGTCGCCCCGTCCCACTCCATTGGCGGCCTGCATCAAGAGGATAGTTCCGAAGGGTCGCCGAAAATCTCGTCGCACCGTAACTTCAGCGAGATAGGCGAGGGGGGCGGCAATGATCCCCAGTTCCCCGACGGATACAAAGAAAAACACGGCCGTGGTGCAGACCAGCCACAACAGCTTTCGACGCCCCCTTGGCTAACACCCGGCTGCGCAAGGTCCATCAAGCCCTGGCGAGCTCTCCTGGGGGTGGCTTGGCCGGCAGGGATCTTGCCCGATTTCAGCACCGTGTTTAGTCACAAATGGGCTGAGATTGAGAATGGCGCCCTTCGGGGGGGTGGAGGCGGGGCGGGTGGGTCAGTGGTCACGATGGCGGCGGCGGCGACAGCGGCATCGATTCCGTGGTCGGTTGGGATGTCGAGCGGGAGGTCGCCAGCCCCGAAGCCGGGGACTTTGCTCCGAACCATCCTTCGACTCGTCGCAGGTGAGCCGATGAATGTTTGGCCTGTGCGTTGGGTTCGACTGCTGTACTTGGTTGCGTGTTGGCGATTGAGGTTTTCTCGTGCAGCGAGGCGTCACCATATGCCGGGGGGGTATCTACACACGTGGATAAAATGACAGAAATGTCGTTTGAGGGACACCAGGAGCGAAGAGCCTTGGAAGCGAGTCACAGACGCAGGCAGCACTCTCGCATTGTGTGTAGCGCTGCGCTTTCCTTCTGGCGCAAGCGAGGCCCAAGCGGGGGGCGGGAGGGGGGGGGGCTGGGTCCCAGTCAAATGTGTGCCTCGAGTGACGACCGGAGAGTTTCCCTGGCTCGACCCGCCCCACAACCTGCGTCCTCTGCTAGAGTGCAAAATAAGTGTTACACGTTCATCCTTCATCGCGTCGGGGAGATCGCGCGGTACAGTCATCAACTAGCCGATCACTTGTGGGAGGAAAAGGTTTTTTACCTATGTTGTTTTCCCCCCAAGGAGAACATTATTTGTGTTTTTGACCGTATTGCCAGTAGTCGAACCCATCAAACCCGGTATCATCTCTTATACTGAAGGTCTCCTGCCTCGCGCTCGCTTTTGTGCTCCGTGCGCACTTTTTTCAGCGTCGCAGGACCTCCGTCCGCCGGGCCCAGTGCCCCTAGACGTGGCCCCCTTCCGACTGGCGGGGCGCGCGGACAGCCGTCCCCCACTGTGCTCCTTCTCCGCGACGGACGATGGCGCCTCGAACGGGACTCCTACCAGAGGGAGAGCCTTCGCCTACCCCGTCGTCGACAGCACCCCCTGTGCGTCCCACGTAACCAACTGGATCGAGGACAACCCTACGTTGGCCTGGGGCACTCCACATGGCCGTCGCCGGCACAGGAAGCACCGGTTTAGCACGTCCGACGCCATCGCTGCAGTGGGCACAAGCGAAGGCAAGGTTAACTATCACGAGACGGGGGACGCCGGGAAGACCGCAGGGGGCATGATCGGAGCAGGGAGGCCGGCCGAGGGCGGGGAACGTGGTCGGGGGGGAGATATTGAGAACCTCGCAGAGATGGTGGATGCTGCTGCTGTGATGTCTGAGGAGGACACGCCACTGGCCTTTCCAGACGTAGTCGGAGCAGGGGGGTTCGCGGATCTTCTTCCGCTGTTGGACGCAACCATCGGCAGGTGAAATTAAGTTGACGTGCTTCAAGTAAGTGGCGCTCCCTGTTGCCGAGTTTTCGGTAAACTTCTGCTGTTCTATATTGTCTACAGGAATCTTCAGGGTAGACACGGGTGGTCTTATGCGTCTGCCTTCTCGCAATCGACCTCGTTTCGGAATTTCACCCCCCCCCCTACGGTGCTTCGCCGCTTGGTGCAAGCAACGTCTGCTTGGTGGGTGAAACCTCGACGTTCTCTGTTCCGATATTGTAGGGATGCGAGGGTCTATGGTCATACGACTACGGCCATGCATGACAATGACTATGCCTTATGACGTCTCCATATTTGCGCGATACACCCATAATCAGAATCCTGAGTACGTTTTATGATGGAGGAATTCGTTGTAAGTAACTCACAACTGGAGCACAATTGTAACACATTCATTCGTAACACTCGTGTGGAATGTAGAAAAGCGCGGTTGACGTATGGGGCAGCTTTCAAAGTTGAGTATCAACCACTCAATCGGTCAAACTTTCAGATGACCTATTAGAAATAATTTAGTAAAATAGTGATGGCGCTCAGATACACCCCTCTCGGGGAAACAGCGCCATCGTGGAAGTTTCTTCCCGATGATCGAAAACGCTGGCGTTCTCAGTGCACCGTCGAGAGCAAAGACCCAAACGCTGGTTTGGTCGCGGGAGCAAGGGTGCGGGATCGCTGAAAGCACGAACGGTTTATCTGCCGCTGCTGCCGCAATGCCACATTCGTCAACGTTGGTGTGGTCGCGGAATTTCGACGCACGAAATCGCTTGGCGTCGCAGACACTATCCCTCTCCGTTGTTGTTCCGTCACGCTTCACAAGAATTTTCGCTTCCGATCGCTCCATTAATTGACAGGGTGCCGATGAGCGCAGCATGTGCAGGTTTTCCGGCGCAAATGCGAGAGGCGTCCATCAGCGTGTGTGAGGCCTACCTAGACCTTGCAGCAGACGTCGCCGTGAAAGCTTACGTTGCCGCTGCCGACGAGGCTGCCTCTTTCAACCCCTCAACACGGCCAGAAAAAGGACAGAACCAGTCCTCCTATTCCTCGGCGGCGGCTTCTGTAGACCACAGACTCATCGGCGCGGGGGGGTCCCTAGTCAGAAGGGAAGGAAACGCCGCAGACGGTGTTGCAAGGGGCGCAGTCCTACGAGCCGGGTGCCTGATCGCTGCCCAGGGCCTTCTGGATCCCGCCATTGGACCTCGCGCTGCTGGAGAGTCCCTGGCGATGTCGGTTCTGTCACTCTGGTCTACGCCTGAAGACCGGGAGAGGCAGCACGACGAAGAAAAGAAGGGGGGCGGAAAAAGCGTCCCCGGTGGATCCGTCGGTGCGGGCGAAAATGGAACTCCGGCCGTCGGTGGCACATCCGCCTTCTTAACACAAGAGACCTTTGAAGGAACGGGCTCAGTCGCCGACAGTGGGGGTGGGGGCGCGAAGTCGGGTCCTGTTCCTGCCAACGACCAGCCAGTCGTAATTCCCCAAAACACGGTGCCGCTCAGGGATCTGCGTTGGGGGCTGGAGCTGCTGCTCGGGTGCGTTGCACCGCACCTGGCGGACGGGGTGGATGACGATGGGGCGGAATCGATGCCCCGGACGCCGGCGGATCAGCATACCGATGGATCTACCGACGAAGAACGGCTTTCTGTCGCAGCCAAGAGCCGAGACGATCCGGGAACGGCGACAGACATCAGCAGCGTCACCTTTGATGGCGGCAGCGTAAGAGATGGAACTGCTGTGGCTGGAAGCGAGGGCGGGGGGAGCGAACCGCCGGGGAAAAAGTGGTCGGATATGCACCCTGCGGGAGAAGGCGACGAAGGTTCTCGAACCGCCTGCCGCTTGGTCGACTTCGCTTGCCGGCACCCAGACATAGGCCCGGCCCTTGTGGCGTCCGTCCTAGTCGCCTGGATCCCCCACCTGGCAGACTGGGGGTGGCGGCCAGCCGTGGCATCGACGACGGGGAACGGAGTGGCCGGGGCACCAACGAGACGGCCAGTTGCAGCGTTCTCTGTCCGCAAGCCAGAACCCTGTTGGCAGTGTTCCCCTGCAGGAGAAACCGGGGCGTCGGAGTCATTAGCGGCGGGGGCCATCCACATGCTCGTGTTCATGGTTCGGCGTTTCCCACTGCTTCCGATGAGCGACTTCTCCGCAGAAACGCTCAACTGCGCTGCGGAGGGTAGTATGGGATTCGGGGTGACAGGTGCCGATGCGGGTAAGAGCGTCGGCGGAATAGGAAGCAAGGTCGCGGCTGTTAGAGCAGTGGGGCGCCGAGGACAGTCCGCAACCGGGCGGGCGCAGCGAGCCGGCGAGGCGCTGATGCTCGAGCTCTTCCTGTCGCACGGGGAGGGAGGGATGGACGTACTGCTTCCAGCTGTTGACAGCGTTCGCGGCCTCGCGTCCTTGCACGAAAGGTCGGTCGCCTCGGTCGGTCGGATGGTTGCAGGCAAGGAGCCAGAAGGTGGAGAGGAAGGCGCTACTGTGACGGCAGCCGGAAACAGCTCAACCACGCGGCCTGCGCGCGATGGTGACAAGTGTATAGTTGGCCCGAACGCGTTCGGGAGCGATAACCATGACAGGTGGTGGATGGCTCCCGGGCGCCGCAAGCACGTTGTGGCGGCGAAGTTGGAGGTTAGGCAGCGCTTACCTATACCACCCCAGCCAACACCAATTCGTCGCCCATCTGGCCCTTCCGCCCTGGGAAACGAGACGCTGGAAACGATTCACTCGGCGGGAGACGGGACTACGACGGGAAAAAGCTCTGGGCAGCAGGTGTTCTCCTTGTCCGAGAGTACATCGGAGCTGACTTTGGTGGACACGTCTTTAAGTTCTGCAGGAACTTGTGGGGTGGACTTGTCCCAAACCTCGTCGGATCGATTAAAGAGGGGCATCGCCGGTGACAAAGGCCGCGTGTCGCAGCCGACAGTGTCGGGCGGCGACCCTAGTGGTAAACAATACAAACGCGGGTCGGCGCGGCAGGAGGACTTTGGGGAAACACAGCAGGCGAATCGGTCTGCGGCTGGTGGTAAGAGAACTTCCACCGGCAAAGGAAACAGAGTATTCCCACTCGCTGGCTCGGGCGACCGCTTCAACGATAGCAAACCCAAAGAAAGGGGTCTACCACTCTCCTCAGTGGAGGACTCGACCCATTCAGTTTCGGCACCAGGCTTGGAGAAGGATTCTTACGAGGAGGTTCCCCGGAGGGTTCCAAAGTCGACGAGTAGGAGTGGCGAGGACAAGGAAACGCCGGAAGACAGTCAACCCAAAACAGCGAAAAGCAAGGACGGGGAAAAAGGCGGCGGCTGGATGTCGAGGATGTTTCGTAGGGGCAAGTGAAACAACAGGGGAGTGTCCGCATTGTCTTTCGAGTTTGGACATGGGACGCCTCCCTCGGGCGACGGGCGACAAGACCTGCACGTGCGTTAGCTGTGCCTGTACCTTGTGCACGAAGACCGCAATATCATCTCTCGACGTAAATGTTTCCTCACTTTTCGTTCCCGTCGCAATGTGTCTGAGGATTATGCGGTCCATGTCCCGCTCGGATAAGCTGCTGTGAGGCGAAAGCCTGTCTTGAGCTGGCACTTACATCGTCAATACGCAGGAAGCTATACATCAACGGTTTTCAACGATGAACGGCTCGTGTTCCGAGCAACGTGAAAACTACCCCATAAAATACCGCCAGTCTCGCCGAGCAGCGGAGTCATACCCCAGTAGAAGCAGAAGCAAACTTGAAATACAACATCATATATTATCCAATCGGAGGCACAAAGCGAGACTGTATTATCGGCGAGGTTCTTCCTGCAAGAAGCATGCCATGTGATAAACGTCCACGACTGAAGCGCCCATACAAAGAGCCACCACGAATGAGTCAGCATCTGTCTGTTCAAACTGATTGTCCAGCTCATGGCGTTCCTACTTACCTGTACTGGTCGGCACTCCCTGACTGATTGATGCTCTACTCGTAGCTCCACCGATACACCTGACCTCGATATAACAACTCATCAACTAGGGAGGCTCTGCCGTATTCAAATCGACCTTACGGTTACGGTACTGCACCTTTGTGCTGACGGCCATTGCAACCATTTGTGATACACTCACAATAGCTGTAGCTGTGGGCCATTGCGTAGCTCCACGCTGTACACAACTTGCAACACGAAGTGCCCACACTTCTACCATAGTTGAACGGTCACTACTCCAGCCTCTAGCCCTGCAAACCCTGTGTACATTGTTCGGGATCGTTCGATGAAATTTAAAACTAAAAACGGGCGAGCGTCATGCCTGAGGCGAATACGGAGAAAATAGACTTCAAACAGTCAAGACAAAAAAATAGATCCCGTTATAGAGACCCCAGTAAACTGGGGAATACAGACAAGAAAAACGAATGTGCGTCGGTTTGTCGGTGGACCGAGAGACCGGCGCTTGGTCGATTGCGAAAGACAGAAGATATAGAAGAGAGGAACGACGATCGAAGCAGGCAAGAGTACGACGGGTACACCGGGGACCAAAAACAGAAAACAGCACCGGCAGTAAGACTACCTACTCGTACGTGACGATGGTATTGGATAAGAACATGCGATGTGAGAAACGAAGGGAAGCTCGGGCCAACAAATTTTCGAGACGAAATCAGAACAGAAGTTTAACTTCTTATATCACTCATCGCCATATCATAACCGCACAGCAGTACCCCAAATCCCAAAACCTAACTCCCCAACTAAAATCCATATTAACCACCATGTGTTGTTCCACGACGTCCGATTTGGCTGCCTTGGCGGCTGTCCGCGCAGGACGTTCGTCCACTGCATCTGGGCCTTCAAACCCTTCCAAAATCGATGCAGAGTTCGCAAAGGGGTATCGTTGCCTCTCTTGCGGAGGAGACAATAATGCGATCGAGAAAGGAACGAACTCGGGCTTGACCGTCAAGCGCGAGTTCGTTCCTTTTCGAAGGTATTTCCGTCTCCTTCGCAAGAGAGGCAGTGGTAGCCACTTTGCGAAATAGCCATCGATTTTGGAAGGGTCTGAAGGACCAGAGTAGGCGAAGAACCCCCAGCGCGAGAAGCCGCCAGGACGGACAAAGCAGACATCGTGGAAGGCATGGTATTTCATGGAGTAGTTGGAACCTTGAGTCCGAGTTCGTTCCATTTTCGAAAGCATTTCCGTCTCCCCCGCAAGAGAGGCAGTGAAAGCCCCTTGCGAAATCACCATCGATCTCGGAAGGCAGTGGTAGCCCCTTGTGAAATTGCCATCGATTTTGGAAGGGCTTGGAGGACCAGAGGAGGCGAATAATTCCCTGCGCGGGAAGCCACCACGGCGGACAAAGCAGATATCGTGAAAGACATAGCGTTGCGAGTATCAGTGCACGCGCGGCAAACGAACGTGTGTGGGCTGGCATCTTCCGTAGGCTGGAGGAAGGTGTTCCCGCGCCGCGGTCGTAAGGATTACGCTGCATATTGTGACGTCGGCGGGGCGAAGTGTATATACTGCGGTATACCATTGTTAACTTTGCACTGTTGTTGTTCATTTTACATAATAAAAATATCGTTGTCATAACCTACAAATATCCTGTGCCTACGAAAAGGCAGAAGGAGTCTACAGGCATCATAGGTAGGAAAACAAAACCAAACACAACTCACAGTCGGGGTATCTCACGTGCGGCTATGCATCACCCCCTCGCTATATAAATAGCTTCCTCTTATCTTGCGAAGCGTTCGTATATGTCTTTGTTTCGTAGTTCGTGACCACAAGCTCAAGTTTGTAAACCTTGGTCAAGGAAAACAATCAATTCGAGTGTCATGCGGACCCTGGGTGTGCAGTAGAATTGCACCCCGTTCATTTACTAATCAGGTAGCTAGCGGGTAAACACCCGGACGTGCCACTACCCGTTCGGGTACGTGTAGGACCCAATACCCGCCGGTTAATTTTACCCGGGCACCCGGGTAACCGGTTATTTACGTGTCCCTGGTTCGATACCCCCCACCATACGTCCAAAAACCCTTCAAACAAAACAGACTGGTATACCTGGTAGGGTACATACAAAACAACTATCAGGGTCCCCAGCCCGCACAAACGCGCGACTTTACCGGCAGACCCCGCTAAGCTTGGCCTACTCGCCGCATGTTGTCCAGGTACCCGGGTACCTGCACTACCCGGGTTCATGTCTCTGAAAAAATGGGTACCCGGCCAAGGGTGCGAGCAGTACCTCTGGAAAAAGTCCGGGTACCCGTTTGCCGCGCGGGTACCCGGCGGGGTACAACTCTGACTCTACAACGTACAAAGTAAAAGACAACACAGGCACATATTCATAGTTTTCAGGCAATACAATACACGGCCTTCACGCCTATACACTTACGAATACCGGTATGATACACTAGAGCAATCGGGCGCCGTCGGCGACACGCACCTTGCGCTGTCAAGGCCGGCCAGTTTCTCGGATTGGGAGACACGTCGTTGTTGCGGTTACCACAGGTTGTCCGGGCGGGTACAGCTTTTGGCGGGTACAGCTTGGACGGACATGGCATCGCGCCGCACCGCAAGCATTACGGGCACACTTGTCACTCGCTCCGCTTGTGCCACCTACAAGACCAGTATCATACGAGTAGGTCAGAGTGCAGTGCGGAAAAGGAAACATGAATATGAGCCAATTTGTGTATCAGCCCTGAGGGCCAGTCTTATCAGCCGGTTGACTCGAGCTTCAAAATACAAGTATCATACGTATCATGCACGAATCTAATATTTTTCTTCGTATCTTCAAGCGAGCTTCAAGATACGAAAATACAAAATACCCCCTCTGGCCGCCCGCCCAAGCAAATAAACGGGGTGAATGACCCCTCGAAGTGCATCACAGCATGCCGAGACTACAGGTTAGTGCGCACGCACACGGTGCAGCAAGCGTCGGCACTACTGCTGTACAGCAAGCACCAGGCTGCTTGTTTGTCCTGACCAGGGCAGCTCGAACGACTCTTCGAACTCAGCTTCAAACGCGGCCTGGGGTATCATCGACATGCTCGGTGGTTTATCTTCTTACAGCAACAGTTAGACCCCTTAACAAAAACCGGGCCAGTGCAGGGTATCGGTGATTCGATTCATACCTACTGTGGCACCCACGAGCCCTTCGCTGTCACCTGTCACGCTGGCCTACCACATGATCATGATCAAGAGCTTGTAACGTGAGGTGTAACGTCGGCGCGGCGCAATTAATTTTTCTCGGAGGGGTTTGCACGCGAAATAATTAGCCTTACGAAAGCGGGCTAGCATGTTGACATTTCCCTGACGCGCTGCACGTGCGCAGCCACTAGCCAGAGGTTCGCTGTAGTCTGCCTGTTTAGCTGGGCGCCGCCTTAGCAGAACCTTGCAGGCATGGAGCTGCTGTTCCATGGGGGCCAGTGGCCTGCTTCGCGCTCCAACAGAGGCGCGTCGTCGACCTCTTCAGGAGCTTCGTACGTGGGCGCCGCTCGTTCCGTCCTTCTGGCCGTCCTGTTCTGCAGCATCGGCGACAAGAGAAGTTCAGACGTCCAAGCGCTGATCCTCGCGCACCCACGGCTCTCGCATGCCGCGGCAGGCTGCCCCTCCTCCCCCTCCTCTTTCGGAGGCTTGGGCCCGCGTAGCGCTTTCGCAGCAGGGAGGTGCGTCGGTACCGCCGCTCGGAGCCCTCTCTGTGGCGACAGCAGCAGTACCAGCAGCAGCCGTCACATGAGAGCTTCGTCGTCATCCCTGGCCATGCAGGCCAGCGGTAACTGGGATGAGTATTTCGGCGGCGATGGTAACGGTGGCGGTCGCGCCGGCAGCGGCGGCGGTGGTGGTAGTGGTAGCGATGGACGCAATGATGGGCGCGGGAGAGGGCGAGGCCGGAGTTTCGCAGGCGACTCCAGAGGTCGCGGCGACGGAGGCCGCGGTGTAGATCGTAATTTCGGAGACAACTATCGGGGTTATCCCACGGCCGACGGTCGAGGCAGAGGACGGGGTGGCGGCGGCGGCGGCGGTGGCGGTGGGGGTGGATGGAACGATACAGGGTATGAGTCCGGACGCAGAAGCTTCGGGGGGGGCAGAGGAGGTCGGAGCCAGTACGGCAGCAGCGGTGACAGCGGTGGGCGTGGTGGGCGTGGGCGTGGTGGTGGCGGTGACTACGGAAGCAGCGGTAGCAGCGGCGGCGGCGGGTACGGACGATCGCGAGGCAGGGGCCGCGGAGGAGGTCGCGACGCCTACAGCAGCTACGGCGGTGGCCGAGGAGGCGGAGGTGGAGGCGGGAGCCGCGGGGGGGGGAGGGGACGCGGTGGTGGTGGCGGCAGGGCGCGCTTGAGCGGCCCCTACCAGCAGCAGCAGGGAGACGGGCCGAGGTTTAACACCAACGACTTCGAGCTCGTGGAGGAGGGGACGGGGTCGGACGGCACCTGGGACGACTTCAGCGACTTCAGTGACGACACCTCGCAGTACGAGAAAGCTCGGGGGGCGGACACAGTCTACGGGGACGACCTGGGCAGTGATTTCGAGGTGATCTCGTCCAGGACGGGCGGCAGAAGAGGAGGAGAAGGAGGAGGAGGAGGAGGAGGAGGAGGAGGCGGTGGGAGAGAGGGGGTGGTCATGCGTGACGACTCCCCCGCCCGGCGCAGCAGCCGCGGCCAGGGCGAAGGAGACGAATTCGGTGGTAGTGGCGGCGGCGTCAGCGGCAGAGATTTTCTGCCTCGAGAAGCTAAGCCCGCGCCAGCGTCGCGCTCTGGCGGTTCGGCCGCGTCCGGAAGGGGCTCAGTGAGGACGACAAGCGGCGCCCGCGCTAGCACGGCCTCCGACTGGGGCGCCTCTAGCGCCTCCAGCGACCGAAACCAGACGCCGATGAGCCCTTCCGAAAACGCGCGGATCGGCGGGGCCTCTAACAGCATCGACTGGGGAGATAATGCTGTTCGTGGAGGCGGGGGATCGCGCAGCCACAACCGCGAACGCGGGCGTGGCGGAGGGAGAGCGGAGGCGGCGGGGGGGGAGAGCGCGCGGGTCCGAGACGGGGCAGAGCTGCGCATGAAGCGCAGGGACGAACGCGAGAGGGCGGAGCAGGAAAGGCAGGCCGAATTTTTCGCCAACATTAACCGCGACGACGGAGAAGGTGGCAGCGAGGGCGCCCCTCCCCCTCCCTCCTCCGCCGCCTCTTCCTCCTCGGCGTATTCCCCGGCGCGGACACAGGACCAGTCGGCGCGGGACGTGGACAATAGCAGCGACGGTGGCGGTGCCGATGGTGGGGGAGACTCCATTTTCGGAGACTATTTCTCGAAGGATCAATCTTCGACCCCAGCCCCCCCGCAGCAGCAAAACGTCGGCGGTGGCGGCGGCGGCGGCGGCGGCGGCGGCGGCGGCGGCTACGGTGCAGAAAGG